>CAUYPK010064450.1:0-18233 GCA_963574355.1 Loris lydekkerianus
GTGCCAACCCCATATACAGAAGGTGGCGGGTTTGAATCCAGTCCTGGCCAAACTGCAACAAAAAAATAACCAGGCATTATGACAGGCGCCTGTAGTCCCAGCTACTTGGGAGGCAGAGGCAGGAGAATCGCTTGAGCCCAGAAGATGGAGGTTCCTGTGAGCTGTGATGACACAGCACTGTACTCAGGGCGACAGCTAGAGATTCTGTCTCAAAAAAAATAAATAAAATAAAATTCTAAAACTTCCAAAGAAAATAAGTAAATAGATAACTAGACAAATAAATGTGTCAATTATTTATGGAATTGCATTTCCCACCATTACACTGGAGCAGGAAGACAATAAAACAATATCTGGAAACTATTTTCAACTTATTACGTAGTCTTTTAAGAATGAAAGAAAAATAAATGTCTCTGATATTTGAGAAAATTCATCACCCATGAGTCCTCTCAGAAAAAAATTGTCTAGACAACATGCCTATGGGAAAACAAGGACTAGAACAAAGAATTAACCTAAGAAATGACGCAGGATAATAACAATCTGGGATTATCTCACGTGAGAGTTTATGAGGAAGGGGAGGGAAGTAAAGGCAGTTGAAGTTTTTTCACTTGTTTGGGAGAAGGAAGCAGACATTTGATGGGAAAAATGTATAATTTAATGTGTGTGTTGATGCATTTTACTGTTGTGTTTTACACGGAAGAAATCAGAAAAAGAGGCATAAATAACCTTAGCAATCCTTCTTAAGCAGTACACTAACAAAAGCTTTAAAAAACAAACTAATAATATATCTATAATATATCTAAACAAACTAATATATATATATATTATATATTATATATAATAACTTGTCTATATAATAATTTAAAACTCTCACAGGCCAAAGAAACTTCAGATAATGTTAAAATGGCAAGGAACAGACAAGCTTTAGGCTGGAAGAAAATATTTGCAAATCACATATCTGACAAAGGATTTCTACCCTGAATATTATGAAGAACTCTCAAAAATCAATAGTAAGAAAAAAAACCAATTTTTCAAGTGGACAAAATTAACAGACACTTTACCAAATAAAATATGCAGGAGACAAATAGACACATGAAAAGATATTCCAAATCATTAAACTGGAGAGAGAGACAAATTAAAATCATTCACTTGTTAGGAGTGGATAAAATAAAAAAATAATAATATACCAAATGTCAAACAGATGCAAAGCAAGGAATGCAAAATGTGAAAGACACTTTCAAAAATAATTTGACAGTTTCTTATAAATTTAAATGTATACATAACAAGTGATCCATAAATCACTAAGTGATTAACAAGTGACCCATAAATTTCAACTCCTAAGTATTTATGCATAAGAAATAAAAATTAAATTCACCCAATAACTTATATACACTGAAATTTATAGCAGCAATAGTCTAAATAGCCAAAAACTGGACATTACACAGATATCCATCCACCATAGAATAGATCATGAAACTGTGGTATATTTATACAGAGGACTACTAGAAACAATGAGCAGAAATTGTCTACAACTACATGCAATAATGTAGAGAAATCTCTCAAATGCAATGTTAAGAAAAAGAAGCTTAACACCAGGGCCAGGTGTGGTGGCTCACGCCTGTAATCCTAGCACTCTGGGAGATCAGGTGAGTGGATAGCTTGAGGTCACAGGTTTGAGACCAGCCTGAGCAAAAAGCCAGACCCTGTCTCTACTAACCTAAGGCAAGAGGATCGCTTGAGTCCAAGAGTTGGAGGTTGCTGTGAGCTGTGACACCATAGCACTCTACCCAGGGCAAGAGCTTGAGATCCTGTCTCAAAAAACGGGGGGGTGGGGGGGGAGGAGACAGTGTGGCTCAGTGAGGCACCAGCCCCACATTCCGAGGATGGCAGGTTTGGACCCAGCCCCAGGCAAAACTGTAACAATAAATACAGTAATAATAAGCCTGACACCATAAGGTACATGTTGTATAATTTTGTTTATATAAAATACAAAAAGAGTAACACAAAAAGAGGATGCTGATGTGAGTACCCAAACCAGAGGCTGGTAATATTTTCTCTCTTCCTCTGGGTGATAGTTACAGGGGTATGTTCAGCTATAAAAATTTATCAAATTATAAACTTGATAAATTAAACTCATCACCTATGCTTTTTTCTAAATTACACTTGAAAAATGTTTTAAGAAAAAAGTATATAGGCCGGGTGCAGTGGCTCACGCCTATAATGCTAGCACTTTTAGAGGCCGAGGCAGGTGGATTGCCTGAGCTCAGGAGTTCCAGACCAGCCTTAACAAGAGTGAGACCCCATCTCTAAAAACAGCCATGCACTGTGGCAGGCACCTGCAGTCCCAGCTACTTGGGAGGCTGAAGCAAGAGGATCACTTCTGCCCAAGAGTTTGAGGTTGCTGTGAGCTATGATGACACCATGGCTCTCTACTGAGGGCAACAACAAAGTGAGACTCTGTCTCAAAAAAAAAAAAAAAAAAAAAAAAAAAAAAAGTATATAATGTAAGCCCCCCGCAAACAGGCATTAAACACATAAAATGATCAAACAACTAATATTTAGGGGAATAGAAACCAAAGCAATGAAGAGACATAACATGTTTGACCCATCAGGTTGGCAAAAATCACAAAAATCAAAAGTACGAGTATTTTAGAGGTGCATGGGAAATACCTACTCTAATGTACTGTCGGTGGTTATGCCAATGGACTCAGCCTTCCTGAAGAGTAATCTGGCAGCGTACACTAATGTGCTTAAGTGCACACATACATCAGACCAAGCAAATGGAAATCCACTTGGAGGTTCCTGTCCTCCCTGTGTAAAGAGGCAAGCACCAGCTATCTATTGTGTCATCATTTGTAATCCCAGAAAACTAGGAACTACCTAAATTCCCAAGTAAGAAAAGTAAATTTAGAAACATTTATGTTATGAAATACTGCACATCTTCTAAAGAGCAAGAGCTATATGCCAACATATGACATAATTTTAAGTATTTTTAAAAAGGATATCATAGCACACCATGTAGAATATATCATTTATTTGTAAAGGTATTTATACACATAGGTATAGTTATATACAGAAATGTATTAAAAATATATAGAAAAAAAAGAAGCAGAAATACACTCCAGACGACTGACAGTATTCTTCCCCAGGGAAGTATATGAAAGATCCTTTCAAGTTTCATGCTCTTCTCTGTACAGTTTCCATACAGGACCTCTTACAATGAAAATATATCCTTGTACTGTTTGTGCGATTGTAAAATGTTAAAGGATATATAAATTATTTTAAAGAGAATACACTATAGAAAACACATAAAGTAGAAGTAAAACCAAACACTAACAAGAGTTAAGCTAAACTAAGTGACAGTTGTTAATCCATCCAAATGAATTATAACAACAAACAATTGGCTGGCTAAAACAGACACAACTAAAAATTTTTTTTTAATTTTTAATTGACAGGGTAGCACCTGTAGCTCAGTGGGTAGGGTGCTGGCAACATACACTGAGGCTGGCGGATTCAGCTGTAATGGGCCAGCTAAAACAATAATGACAACTACAACAAAAAAAATAGCCGGGCATTGTGGCAGGTGCCTGTAGTCCCAGCTTCTTGGGAGGCTGAGGCAAAACAATCATCTAAACCCAAGAGGTGGAGGTTGCTGTGAGCTGTGACGCCACAGTACCCTACCAAGGGCAACATAGTGAGACTCTATCTCAAAAAAAAAAAAGTTTTAATTTACAGACTAAATTCAAGGCAAATGCAGAAATTGGCAAGTTGCAGCAAACATGGCCTGTTGTTCTAAAAGGCAATGCAAAGAGTCAGGAAATGTGCTGGGCAGCAGGTCCAGTAGTTGACCTACTCCTCATACTCACGCCAACTGCAGGGCCCTGGTAGGCTTTGGCTGAAGGACCCCAACCCCGTGAGAATATTATAAAAGTAGAGTTACAAAAGCATAGTAGCAACAGTCATGAAAATAATAATCCTAATCCTCCTCAGTACCTAACAGTTAATATCAGAATCATGGTAAAAAGCATTGAGAGATGAAACAATCATTAAACGAAAGTAGTAAGCTGCAGATTAAAGAGCAAAAGTCTAGCAGTTCTGAGTATAAATGTCCCAAATAGCTGAATGTAACGTACACAGTTAAACACATACCAGGAGTTCAAGAGAGAATAGGAAGAAAAAAATTGAAATTAGACGCTATTCCACTATAAAAATAGCAAAATGTAACAAGTTCTTGAGTTTTTCGTTTTCTTTTTTTTTTTTTTTTTCAGAAACAGTCTCACTTTATCACCCTTGGTAGAGTGCTATGCCATTACAGCTCACAGCAACCTCCAACTCCTGGGTTTAGGGGATTCTCTTGCCTCAGCCTCCCAAGTAGCTGGGACTACAGGTGCCTGTCACAACACCCGGCTTTTTTTTGTTGCAATTTGGCCGGGGCTGGGTTCGAACCCACCACCCTCGGTATATGGGGCCGGGGCCCTACCCACTGAGCCCCAGGCGCCTCCCGTTCTTGAGATTTTTCTATCTTCCTGATACTATGCCGAGCCCTTTACATACATTACCTCATGTAATCCTCCCAGCATCATGTGGTGGATGTTATTATCTTTCTCCCCATTTTACAGATTAGGAAACTGAAACTTAGAGAAGTTCCATGCCTTTGCCAAGAAAACGCAGCTAATGAGAGGTAAAGCTGTGGCTTAGACTCAAGTCTGTCCAGCTCCATAGCACAAGCTCTTAACTGCTACCCAGAAGAAAAAAAATCATTCTATCATAAGGATATTCGCACTAGACTGTTTACAATTGCCAAAATGTCAAAACAGCCTAAATGCCCATCAACCCAGGAATGGATTAACAAGCTGGAGTATGTGTGGAATACTATTCAGTCATTAAAAAAGATGGAGACTTTACATCTTTTGTGTCAATGTAGATGGATTTGAAACACATTCTTCTTAGTAAAGCCTCACAAGAACGGAGAAGCAAGAATCCAATGTACTCAATTCTAACATGAAGGCAGTAATGATCCAATACAAGGTAGGAGAGGGGAGTGGGGGCAGGGGAGGACACAGTGTGTGGCACACCTCTTGGGGGTGGGACACAATTGTAAGGGAGACTTCACCTAATGCAATCAGTGTAACCCAATTCTTTGTACCCTCAATGAATGCCAAAGGGAAAAAATAGAGTAAATGGTAAAAGAAGAAGGAGGTGGAGACAGGAAAGAGCCCTCCATAAGCTAGTCCTTCCCAGGGTGACTTTCTAGCTACATTTAGAGATTCCCCAAATCACAGAACCAAAAACTACCCTCTACAATTGCCAAAGCAAAGTTATCTTATATTTCTACACTAAAACGGTCCTTAAAATAAAAATAATAAATACAAATAGTAATATATCTTCTGTTTACTGTTTATCTACAATGTTCCAGGCCTTGTATTAAGCACTTGAATTGTCCCATTTAATCCTCATGACAACCCCATAAAGTAGGTACCATTATTATCCCCATTTTACAGATGAGACAACTGTGGTTCAAAGAGGTTAAGTTACATGTCCAAGATGACACAGTAGGCCCGCATGATATTCAACCTTACCTCCTTTGCTATCCTCTCTCTCCTAAGGAGATTTCTTCCAGGTTGTGCTAACTTTATAAAGGGGAAGAAATAGCATTATTTTCATTTTAACATATTTTTTGCAGATTAAAACACCATGGCACAAGAGGAAGAGGAGGGTGATATATGTGGAGGGTGCTGTGTTCGATATTAACATTTGCTGGTCCTGTTTATTTCCTGAAGCTTCCTGCTGCAGTGAATTGGACATACAAGCGGGGTGTGTTCAGAGTGGCTTTTAACAATAAAGCCTGACCTCCTAACAAACTGTTTACTCCGCACCTTTGCTTTTAACTCCCAACACAGCTCCCTCTGTTGCCTGTGTCTTGTCTGTAAGCCCTGGAACACCTGCCAAAGGATTTTAGTCCAATCAAATAGGCAAAAAGCTTTCTGTACCATTTACCTGGCAACTGGTTCTGAGTTCCTCTTGAATGTTTAACTAGTGAGCCAAGGATTGAAAGAGTCCCATTGTGAGGAGAGAAGGCCTCGCCCTGATTGTGTGGCAGCTTTCCAGCCTTCACTGACTGGCTTTCTCTTCCTTTCCCCCATTGATACTCCTTGTTCTTAAGCTGAGAATTACAGAAGAATGTAATTAACCAGCCACTTTCCTTCATTTTATATTCAAAAAGAATATATGGTATGTGTCTTCTGTATTTCCAGGAATATTTTCCACGGGACCCAAAGAGATGTTAAACTCCATCCTGGCTGCTTTCTATGCCTCTTTTCCCCTGTAGCTTGGAGTCTAATACAAGCCATGGTTTTTGTTTCAAAATCTTGAACAGCCTACAACAAAGTCACAGAATTCCAAAATATCGTAAGGCCCCTTAGAGACCGTCTAGTCCAACATCTATATTTTATGCAGTGGAATGGAAAAATTCTAGTACTAAGATTTCCACAGAATTTTTTAATAAAGTAGAACCTCCATAGCTGACTCCCTACCATGACCACCTCCTTAAGTTGACCTAGTTGTCATTGTCTGGACATGCACCACATGTATATCAATACAGTAGGCCTAGTTCCTTATGTTGACCAGTTTTGTTACTGCCCCTTGGGTGGTTCACTTGCAGAGCTCCTACTGTATTTATGCTGAGGTTCTATTTGTATTATATACTCTGCCTTCCTAACTGTACCTTCATTGAGAAGAGAAACCTCTACTTAAAATTCTTTTGTACCTCATTTGCTACATATATCGACATATGTGAAAGGTATTTAGAAGGAACAGGATATGTAGATGTTTTATATGACTTTTGCTAGTAAACTGAATGGGGTTAGACTCTACCCCATTTGTATAAGAAATGTACAAAGCTTTAATTAAATCATTAGAGACCTAGAGAGATTTCTTCCCAGCTCAATGGGTCTCTTGGGGGATGCTTTGGATTCTGTTCTGTTTGTTTTTATTACAGAACTAGTATATAGACATATCCTTGTAAAAGATGCAGGCAAGATAAAACGATACGAAGAAAAATATAAAGGACCTCTAAATTTCCTTCTCTTTCTTCCCTCGCCAATATTGGCCGCTATTTATAGTTCAAAGTGTATTCTTCCAATCCTTTTCAATATATTTCCTCACATACATGGGGTTTGTTTTTGTTTGGGGAAAGTCTTTTTACATAAATGAGACTATATTTCACTCATTGTTTTGCAACTTGCTTTTCTACTTGAAACTCCATTTGAGAGATCTTTCTCTATCAGTATATATGCATACTGTTCCATCAAATGGATGTGCCATAAATGGCTTAGCCATTCTCCTGTTGATGAACCCTGAAAGTGACTGTGCTTTCTGGTCTCAGTGAACAATGCTGCACATATGTGAGTACCAGCTCAGGATGTATTCATGGAATGGCCTTGGTGGGCTGATGCTTATTTCCTCTGATGGAATCGATCAAAGGTAGCAAGGATGATCGAAACTAAGTAATGCAACAAATACTTAGTGAACATATGACTTCCAAAGGCCAATATAGGCTCTTACAGTTCAAGTTAGGTAGAACTAACCTATAATTCCGTTTCCGCAGCCTCCTGCCCATCTCTATTCACGGTTCTTCTCTTGCCCTTATCATCCATTCCTTTCCACTCACCTACAGGGAAGAAAAATGGTTGCTCTTGGTGAAGGGTGATTTTTATTTACTTTCTTTATTTGAACAAGATAACTGTGGACTGCAATGCAGAATATATTTACAGGGAAAATATGAGATCTCTCTGACGATGATAGTCTCTGTTTCAAATTACTGATCATCTACCATTACATAACTCTTAGCCATCCAGTGGGTGAGGATGAAGTTGGGTGGGAGCCACATTTTTCTAAGTGACAACCTTCAGCTGTGGTAAGAAGTAAGATGCTGATATTTTCCAAATTTCAAAATCCACTTGCACGCGTAAAACAGAATTCTGATTCTTGCAAAATGAAGACCATAGCAGCATTCTCTAAAAGGGAAAATTTCTTTTTATAGAAGCAGCTCTGGCCCTGAATTTCCTTCTGTCTAAGATACGTTTGAATATAGTCTAAACGGAAATACTCCAAAGAAGATTCGTCAACATTTCATCTTCGACCTCTTCTTTCCTTCAAATGTTCATACTTGAGAGCTAGTTCTCTGACATTAAGAGAACTTGTCACTTTAATATAAAACACTTGAATTGTTTTTAGTAAAATTAGAGTTAAATAGCAACAACATGCTAGCGAGGGAAGAAGTGCTTGACTTTCAGAACCATAAAACCCCGGTTCTATAATACACAATGCAGAGTATTTAAAATTAGAGAGTCCTGAAGTGAAATATCCGATCTGACACTTAGTGACCTTAAAAAAGCCCTTTGAACTCCCTCAGTTTCCTTATCTGTACAGAAATTCAGCTTCTTTAAAAGTTCATATAGTTATTGTGATGATTAAATGAAATTTTATACATGTACTTTTAAACTATTAATATCAACACAGAGCCTGGAGCATATTATGTACACAACAAATAAGTTTCACTATTAATTGTTAGTAAACATTCTTCACATTGAATAGAACTTTTGATCCTAATAACAATCACGGACAGTACAAGGGATGAGTGTTCGCCCCACTTCAGAGATGAGCAAATTGAGGCTAAAGAAGATATATGCCTTGTCCAAGGTCACATTGCTAGCTAGTAAATGGCAGACCTAAACTTGAAATCCAAGCCCCTGTAAATCAAGACCCTTTCTCTTGCCTCACACAACACTACCTTCACTTAATGATGAGAAATAAATGATATTCAATCAGTAAGACTTTTTTTAAAAAACATTGAGCATTTCATAGGTATCGTGTGCTAGTCTGAACATTGTCTAATGCCAGAAACAAAACAGATGAGAATCTCTCTCTGTTCTCCTTCTTCAGGGTAGAGATATGAAGACAGTCAGTGAAAGACACCCTGGTGACACATATAGCATGTCAAATCAAGGGACATGTCCAGAGAAGATTAAAGCAGGGAGAAGGGAGAGGTAGGCCACAGAGTAGAGGACAGAGTATGATTTTAGGTGGGATGATCTGAGTTGTTCTCTTTGAGAATATGACATTTCAAAAAGATTTGAGGCAGTAGCCTGGTGCAGTGGCTCATGCCTATAATCCTAGCACTCTGGGAGGCTGAGGCAGGTGGATGGCTTGAGGAGTTCGAGATCAGCCTGAGCAAAAGCAAGACTCCATTGCTAGTAAAAAAATAGAAAAATATCAGGCATTGTGACAGGTGCCTGTAGTCCCAGCTACTGGGGAGGCTGAGGCAAGAGGTTCTCTTGAGTCCAAGAGTTTGAGGTTGCTGTGAGCTATGACATCAAAGCACTCTATCCAGGGTGATACAGTAAAACTATGGAGAGAGAGAGAGAAAGGAGAGAGGGAAGGTGGGAGAGAGAGAGAGAAGGAAGGAAAGAAGGAAGGAAGACAGGAAAGGAAGGAAGAAAGGGAGGGAGGGAGGGAGGGAGGAAGGAAGGAAGGAAGGAAGGAAGGAAGGAAGGAAGGAAGGAAGGAAGGAAGGAAGGGAGGGAGAGAGACAATTTGTTTCCAAAATTCATTTTCCCAGCACATTAATTTGGACTTACAAAGCTTTGTAACCCCTTCAGATGGCATCAGCAATTTACAATGTCCTATTTGGCCAGAAAGCACAGTTCCCCCACTGAGGGAGACTGAACCCATCCTGAAATTTGTCTATAAAGAAAAAAAGATGTGAGAATATTTGCATCAATCATACTCAGTAACTAGGATTTAATGAATCTTGCACCTCCTTTTTTAATTTTAGTCTTTTTTTTTTTTGAGTGTCATTCCTCTGTGAATATTTCTTCTTTTCCTCTCTCCTTTTTATTGCATTTCAATGCATTGGTTTTAAAAGAAAGATTTGCAAACTGAGTATTAAACCTCCAGGGCACCACATCTCCAAAATCTATAAGATGATAAGAAGATAAGAAACCAAACCTACTAAAATCTTCTCTCCTGGTGTCTGTGGAACTTGCAAGCTCTTCTGTAATACCCCTAAGCCAAAGCAATCTGCCCACCTACCCCCTCACCCCCCGTCTGCCTAACACAGGCAGATAAACTTAGCATTAATATTCCCTACACTTTGGCAAATGAGTACCCAGGAGGCTGCTGACTCAATCAGGGCTTGTTTTACTTACACAGTGGTACTGAGAAAGGCCATAAACTCCAGCCTGATGGATCTATTATGCTCATTTCAATATGCCTTCCCTGTGTGCGGCCTTGCTGATGAACTTTCATATTCTGCCAACAAAATATAACAAACATATTAACGATGTGTGGTAAATCATCATTGGATATACCGGGACCCAATGACAGAAATACTTATAGGTAAATGAGATTGTTTGGCTGCTTGATACCACTTCAGGGGTCCAAAATGATGGACTGTCCAAGGAGTGGATGCTGGTGGTGGAGGAGGGGTAAGTCAGCCAGAGGGACACGCATGCCCTTAACCACAGCACACGAGGTGTTGGGAACCTAGGGAAGTGGAATATCTAAGCCAGAAAAAGACTGTATATACCATCTAGTTAAACTCATTAATTTGGAGTCTATTAAAATCAAGACGCAGAGAAGAACATGTGAAGCCCAAAAGTGCACAGCAAGTACAAGATTCCTGTATCATAGCCCAGTAGATCTCATTTGTACCTAAAGCTGTCTTGAGAGAACAGTTGTGCAAAAACTATGACAGGAATGTCCCTGTGGCCCATGTCATCCCTGTATTCCATTCATTAGTAGGAAATATAAGTTGCTGGGCTTGGCTTTTCATTAGCTATAGAAATTAACCTTTCTATCAGTTCATCAGGGAGAATTTGTGCAATATATGGTAGTTTTTCTCTGCTGCAATACCCCCAAAACAAGTGTACATCTCTCACCATTCTTATAGATTGCTAATGACTTATTGTCAATATAATAGCTATAGGTTCTTTATTTTACTGTGGAACTATGGCCATCAGACTAGACCTGGGCAGCCTCTGATTCACTGAGTTACAAATTAGCTCTGAGTGAGTTGGGTATGCATCAGTACCTACTTAAATTTCCTTCCTCCCTCCTGTTTTCTCCTTCCTCCCTCTCTCCATACCTTCTTCCTTCCTGTCTTCCCTCCTCCCTCTCTCCGTTGCTCCCACCCCTCCTTCCTCCCATTTATTCTGAGCTGACACTCATGCTCTGCCCTCTTGCCACATGATGACTTCTACCATGTTATGAAGCAGAAGAGGCTTTCTCAAGAAGTGGATGAAAGTTGCCAGCACCCACCATGCTCTTGGAGTTCTTCACTTTCAGAACTGCAAAAAATAACATTTTTCTTCATAAATGACTTGTCTATTATATTCTCTTAAAAGCATAAGTAAAGAAAATGAACTCAGATGGAAAATTGGTACCAGAAGTAGGGTTATTGTTAATAAGGAATAGCTGAAAATTTGAAAGTGACTTTGGAAATTGATAATGAGCAGAGGCTGAAAGAATTTGGAGAAGCCTGGTAAAAGCCTTCACTGCTGTTAATTGAGCATTAGGAATGTTTGTTAAGGGCTCAGAAAAAGACAAGAAGATGAGGGGAAGTCTGGGACTTCTTAGAGTTTGTGATCATGACCAGAAATGCTGACGGAAATATGAACAATAAAAGCCATTCTGATGACCTCTCGGATGGAAGTGAGCAACAAGGTATTAGAAACTGGTGTAAATCCTTCTTTGTTATAAACTAGCAAAGCACTCTGTCTATGTCAAGGGCTTTATAGAGAATGGAATTTAAGAGTGGGAACTAGGATATCTGGCAGAAAAAAAAAAAATGTGTAGGCTGCAAAGTGAGGCCATGAGGGTAAAACTATTTGAGGCTTTGAAGGCCTCACCCTCATGCCGGTGTGCCCAGAATACAGGACAGAGTCACAGGTGATTATCCTCCAGCTTTGGTACTGAGTGTGGCTTTCCATGTTGGATTTTAGACTTATTGGAGACCTATTACTCCTTTCTTCTTGCCTATTTCTTCTTTCAAGGAATGGGAATACTTGTCTTATGTCTGTTCCACTATTGTATTTTGAAAATAGATAACTTTAATTTCACAGCTAGAAGAAATATGACTCAAGATGAACTATACTTTTGACTCTTACCATATCAGTTTAGATGAAACTCTGAATTTTAGAGTTAAAATTGGTGCTAGAATGACTTGACTTTGGACCTATTAGAATATAATTTCATGTGAACAGACATGAACTTGGAGGGACAGGTATGGAATGCAATGGTTAAAATGTCTCTCTCAAAAGTCTCAGTTTAGAAACTTAATCCCCAAATTCATATATTGATTGGAGGTGGCACCTCTGAGAGGAAACCAGCATTAGATGAGATCACTAGGGTGGGGCTCTCGGGAAGGTACTGGTGGCTTTACGAGGAGATCCAGAGAGACTTAACCTCTTTCCTTCTCACTATGTGATGACTTCTGTCATGTTATGAAGAAGTCAGAGGCTGGCACCGTGTTCTTGGACTTCACAGACCCCAGAACTGTAAGAAATAATTTCATTTTCTTTATAAATCACCTAGCCTATAGTTTTCTAATGATATACCAGGCAATAGCCTAAGACAGAAGAAAGAACAGGAATAGTGGGAATTCCAAGAAGAAAAAGCTAGACACAAAATAGAAATGCAGTGTGGTGAACTTGAATTGTGTGCTATAAAATAAATGAAAATAAATGAGACTAAAGAGGTAGAAAAGGGTGACTGTAAGATGGAAGTCTTACGGGGGTGTGGTTGGAGTTTATCTTAAGAGCAAGACAACTGAGAATCATTAAAGGAAGTAGCATGACTAAAACATAGTTTTGGGAGAAACTGATCTGGCTGAAAATAAGAGGGACTGATGATCATAATATTTTATTGAACTCATTATATTTTTTAAATAAATAAGTGCATAAATAAGTCACACAGTGAAAAATAAAATAGCTCTGAGAATATTTTTTAAGAGTAAATCTCCAAAACCAAAATGAGTCATCCCCGTGGCAACGTAGGAGACTCGGACGTGCCCCGTGTAACAGAAGACTGTGGATTTTTATTTTGATGGGAATTCAAAGCTTTGCACACAGTAGTTGTATAATATGTATCTGGGATCACTGACATTTACTTTACACCAATTAAACATTCTGTAAATGTAGAAGTTAGTGCTAGCCCCAGTCTCTTACTTCATAAAGTTTTTATCTTGTGCGAGAGAAATAATTAATAAGAAGTGCTGAGAAGAGAGTGTAAGTGATATACACTTTCCGCATCGTCAAAATGGCTTAGAAACCTACAGAGACAACAAGTACCCTGTTAATGTCTAAACTGTGACTAATGTAAATCTTCAAAATAGCTAGAAATGTTTGGATGAATGTGAAATCTCAGGACAAAATGAAAGAACTGGATCATTAGCTGAGCTAGAAAGTATCCGCAGTACGCTTAAGGACTGAAATGGAATGATCTACACTGCTATTCATTTACAAGTAAGCATTTCATAAATGTTGCATTTCTGCCAAAGTTTATCATTAGGCTGGCCTCATCGGTTGGTCTTAGTTCAGATTTGAGTTTTGCTATAATATGTGAATAGGGTAAAGTTATTAAATTCACATGGGAGTGGAAGGTGAGTAAAAGTAGCAAACTGCTGTTAAGAGATGAAACTGCAATGTCATAATAGGCGAAAGAGGATCTCTAGATATAACTCACACAAGATTAGTCAGGGGCATAATATTTGTTTACCTTGTAAAATCTGAGTTCAGTGGTAATCTGATTGTTGGTTATTGACTTGGGTGTTTAGTAATTCAAGTATACTTACTGATCACCTTCTCTGAGACTGATACATGATTTTATGTATAAAGACAAATGAAAATATTCTTTATTTTTGTGAAGTTTTCCACTTGGCAAAGGAGACAAATTAATAAATGATATAATTACAGACCATGCTAGGAAAAAATAAAACAGAGGAATGGGACGAAGATGGAAAGTGGAGGGAGAAGGCAGGTGGTAGCCGTGGGAATGCATCAGTCAGATTTCCAGGTGTGTGAACTAACTAAGTTCAGATACATTCACCCCATTTGCACTGAGGACACACTTCTCGAGGGGTTATGCCCAGCCACTGACTCAGCTTGAGAAGGATTACAAGGTAGTCTCATTCTCAGCAGACATTTCAGTGCCCTGAGATAGGTATTAGCTCCAAAGACTCACCTATGACTAAGCCCAACTTTGCTTAGAATTGCAAAGCAGCTTAAGATATTTTTGCACAACTTTTGTGCCTTCCTTCTCTCCTTGCTTCAGACTCAGGACTATTTTGTTGTTTGATAGCTTGCCAGCCTCTCTGGGCTCCTTCCCCATTTTCTCTCACATTCATTTCCCCTAATAAATTTCTTGAATGTTTAATTCTGTCTTGGCACCTGATTCATAGATGCCCTGGTCTAACAAGCTTAGATGGATACCAAGATCCTTCTGAAGAGGAAATATTGGAACAAAAACCTAAATGATGATAAGGAAGGTGTGTAAAGGTTTATAGGAAAAGTATTCCAAGCAGAGGGAAAAGTTAGTGCAAAGCCCTAAGTAAAAATGCACCAGTGACTAAGAGGAGACCTGCACAGCTGGAGCACAGAGGGAGAAAGGAAACACGAGTATCAGATGAAGGTAGTCCTAAAAGGCATGTGTAAAAGGAGGCTGCATGCATCTTCATTCCTTGTGAGACAACATATAAAAATCTATCTACAAACTCCTGCTTGAAGTCACATACTTGTTCTTATTTATTTTTAGCTTTAGAATTCTAGAGTGTTAGGAATGGCAAACCTGAGCCAAAGGAAAGAGCCATGACTGGCAACCCACAAGAATAAATAACTCCTTCTAAGGGGCGGCGGTCACACTTTAGACTTGGAACTCCAGACTGCAGACAGAAGGAATCAAGGCGTGTTTCACGTTTTCAAGGCATTCGAGACCTACCCAGATGCGTCCCTCTCCGCCCACGGCAGTCTGTCATTTATGCAGCCTTTGATTAGTACCTGAGATTAGAGACTGACACAATCATAGATGAAGCTGTAATTTTAAAGCTCTTTGTATACCACCAGGTGGATAAATAAGCAGAGGATCAGTTTCTTCCACTGCATGTTTTGGGTCTTAATTGATTCAGCACCAAATGCACTTGGTAAGATATCATTCAGGGAAATGAAGTGTAAAGGGTTGTGTGTCTACAAGTTTATATTTGCTTATACTCAGGTCTTTATTTTTTGCAGTAGGAAGACATCCTTCACTTTTGATATTCTAGACTTGGGTTCCCTTTTTTGTAAAATGAATCAGTCATGACAGACACACTTGTCTCACAACAAAGTTGTTGAGTTATCTGCTGGGGCTTAAATAAAGGCCTACTTTGCAAATAAGGACCATGTCTATTTCCGTATCTCCAAAAGAAAAATCTATCTTACCCTTTTAATTTTCTTACATACTTTTACCCAATAAGGTGAAGTTTGTCTTTGTCTGCACCTTTCCTGGTATTAATCCTGGTATTATGATGAATTTAGATTGCAGTGCACTAAAATGTATCCAGGACAGGAGTAAAATAGTGCAAGAAAAAGAGGTAGGAATATCTGTTCAGATTGGAAGAAGGACAATTTTCTTTGATCTTCTTTGAGGTACCCCAAGAAATGTTTTAAGTTGAATAATTATCTATTATTACTGCACTACATTTCTTTGAATGGAATGTTGTGCAAAATCATACCATGCAAATTCAAGTTTTATGAGTAACAAATAAAATTGTAAAGCAGCTAGGAAATTATTTTGGATTTATAAGAATTATAGCCATTGCTATGTTGGGGAGTTAATATGTTAGATGGTAAATTTTAGACTTTGGATCAGATAACTTAACTTCAAGCTCTAGACCTGCCAATTAATCATTTTGAAGAATTCGTAGTCAATAAATCACTATTTATGAAAGAACATATAATGTAAAATCTGCCTACTGCCCAAGTGTGTGCTATAGGGTCCAATGACATCAATAAGTAAGTTGTTTGATAAGAGCTCACATCTAGAGACATACATAAAACCTGGAAATATTCTTACTTTCAGAACTATTCTTAAAGAGTTAAAGAATGGTTGGTGTTTTTCTGTGGTTGTTCTATTGACTTTTTACTTTTTTCCCTTTTGTTATATACTCAAAACATATAAGGATGATGAAAGTGGTCAGCATTTATACACACACGCACGCATCCATCTAGGGCAACCATTCACAGGCATTTTATTTTACAGGGAAGAGAGGACTTTTATTTTGTGAATAGGAGAGTAGTAAGAGCAATTCTGTGCAGAAAGAGGCTGAAAAGGTCAATGGGGGGAAAAAACATGGAAAATAATGGATATATATTCCCAGATTTGAGTTAATCTGAGCATAAGTATTCATCTTTGGATATAAGGATCTACAATTTAAGGTGATATTTGGGAAGAAAATCTCTGTACACCTCTATCTTTATCTGTTTCTACTCAAAGCTATGAAGGATCACCATGCTGTCACTATTGCAAGTCTTGGCACTTTGGGGAGAATGTGGAGATTCCATCCTTGACCAGAACATCAGCACTTCTGTAATGAAAAACGCCATCAGAAAACAAGCATTCTCCTGATGCAGGTAGCAGAAGAGACAAGTGCCAAGGATGAGCAGGTTAAGGAAGACCATGGGAGGTGACAGACAGGGTGAGTGTATGTCCTCAACGTCTCTGTTGTATACGAGAAGTGGTGCCTAGAAGAGAAAACAGACAGGAGAGAGAACAAGAGAGAGAGAGAACTGTGGAGGTTCCAAGGAGTAAGAAATGAAAGGGGTATAGCACTCAGCTTTTAGTATGATTTCATAAGTGTCAGGCACAATTTTACATTTATATGTGTATGCAAATGTGTGCATATGCATAAATAGCTGTAATTAAATGCACATATAGACCAGCATGCATAATCATTTGTTCCTCCCAACACTTCTGAGGTTAGTAAATTAGTACCCACATGATAGCCTGCCTTCAGAAGACTGAGGCAAAGAGAGGTTAACTTGCCTAAAGTCATATTGCTAATGAGTAGGGGAGTTGGACCTTAAATCCCAGAAGTCTGCCTCTTAAGTCCATACTGGAAATCATTATAGTTTGCTACCTGGATTCAAATAAAAGATTTTTAAGTGGGCCTTAAAAAATGAAAAATATGGTGATGAGTGTCTCCTCAAGCCAAAGAAATACCGGAAGAAGGAGTGTGGAGGCGGCAGCTCAGTACAGGTAATGGAATGGAGGAAGGTAATGATAAATGGTTACTTGCAGCCCATATCAGATGAATGGCCTGAAAACATGACATTTTTTTCTCCTCAGCCTGTCATCCAAGGCTTAAGGAGTGCAGTGCCACTAGGTCATAGGATAGCAAAAATTACAGTGATGGAAAATGTCATCAGCTTCTGCTGTAATTACAAATAATGAGTTTGGAGGCCATGGGGACTTGTAGCAGAAATAGTTATTTATGACAGAAGTTGCTCTGAAGTTGCATCTTCTCTCATTTGAATTCCCCATGGCAGTGGTTCTGGAGCACTTAGTCAGCGAGGGTGCCTTCCAATGCCTGAGATTTCCTTAGAGATCATAGTCCTGGCTGTCTAGCATCAACCTTCCTTTGTTTGCTGCTCTGAAAATTTCCTACAGTCATTTGTCCTTGATCAGAGGTTGGATCATCCTTCTCCCTGAAGCACAGGACCCAGGACTCTTAAGGCTATATGACAACACATGAGTCTCCAAGGTCCACACGGTTCTATGTGTAGACTTCTTATCATCACACTTTCTGGGCAGGAAATAGCTCTCCTTTCCAAGGGCAAATGCCAAGGACTCAATCTACTGCCAACTCAGTTAACAAGTACTCATTGATCACTTACTGAGTGTAGAATGTCAAGTGAATCATACTGAAAGATGTAAAAAATATCTAAAAAAAACTACATTGTTTTTCACCCTACCTTCTTCCCCTGCTACCCTTATTTACCCTTCACCTTTGGGCCCTGTATCCCCAAAAAAAGGTTAGAGGCAGTTAAATCAGGTCGAGGTCTAATATCACTGGCTCATTAACCAAGAATCTAACTATTATTCTTCACTGCCCTCCATAGCACCAATGACGGGTAAGATTCCCAAAGCGGGGACAACCTAAGACAGGATATGGAGAGGCTGCACGGTGGATTACATTCATAGTA
>CAUYPK010064453.1:0-21354 GCA_963574355.1 Loris lydekkerianus
CAGGGGCAGCACGTGGACAGTGTGGATTGGGCGTCCTCAGGGGCAGCACGTGGACAATGTGGATGGGCGTCCTCAGGGGCAGCACGTGGAGAGTGTGGATGGGCGTCCTCAGGGGCAGCACGTGGACAATGTGGATGGGCGTCCTCAGGGGCAGCACGTGGACAATGTGGAGGGGCGTCCTCAGGGGCAGCATGTGGAGAATGTGGAGGGGCGTCCTCAGGGGTAGCACGTGGCGAGTGTGGATGGGCGTCCTCGGGGGCAGCACGTGGACAATGTGAATGGGCGTCCCCAGGGATAGCACGTGGACAATGTGGATGGGCGTCCTCAGTGGTAACAGGTGGAGAATGCAGAGGAACATTCCTCAGGGGTAGCAGGTGGACAACGTGGATGGGCGTCCTCAGGGGTAGAACATGGAGAATGTGGATGGGCGTCCTCAGGGGCAGCACGTGGAGAATGTGGATGGGCGTCCTCAGAGGTAGCAGGTGGAGAATGCGGAGGAACGTTCCTCAGGGGTAGCAGGTGGACAATGTTGATGGGCGTCCTCAGGTGGAGAATGTGGAGGGGTGTCCTCAGGAGTAGCATGTGGACAGTGTGGATGGGCATCCTCAGGGGTAGATCATGGAGAATGTGGATGGGTGTCCTCAGGGGTAGAACGTGGAGAATGTGGATGGGCGTCCTCAGGGGCAGCACGTGGAAAATGAGTGGCTTTAAGCTGTGAGCTTGGGGACAATTTGCTCCAATAGGCAGGGAATCCCAGTGAATATATGCAACAAGACGTTCATGTCCAAATGAGGAAGTGGCCTCATATTACTACAGTCTTCGTATGTGAGCTTCATTTGCTGTGAAACGATTCTAGGGCAGAAGTGAGGCATCCAATATTCTGACAGGTTACAGGAGACAGACAGCCACTGTGTGCAACCGTGAGTAGACCTGTGAACTGGCTCGCTGGTCCTCTGGCTGTGTAGCAATGACCCCGTGTGTGGGGGTTGCCACAGTCCAGCAGAAGCAGCGAAGCCTCAGTGAGCAGCCACCCCTGAGTGTGAGCTCAGGCTCAGCCCCTTCCTGCCCACCTGCCCCTGTGCTCCAAGGCCCCATTTCTCCCAAGTGGTTAGGTGGTGACCGTGGCACTGACTTTGGCACCCGCAGAGCCTCCAGTTCATCCCAGGCACCAACGCGTGTGCATCGTTACACTGGGCCTCATGTCTTCACAGTTTGCTACTAACTCCACGTGGCGGACTTCTTTGCATCCATGTTACTCTCTCATTCAGGTCAACTACGTAGGGCTGACGTGACCAAGTGCTCAAACGTGGTGCAGCAGGACAACTGAAATTAATTGTCTCACAGTTCTAGAGGTCAGCAGCCCAGAGTCACGGTGTCAGCAGGCTTGCTTCCTCTTACGGCTGTGGGTGAGAGTCTGTCCCCTGCTTCTCCTCTGGCAACCCTTTGGTGTCCCCTGGCTGGCAGGGCCACCATGCCAGTCCTCAGTCCTCCGCCTTTCCAGGGCATCCTCCGCGTGTGACGCTCTGTGCCTCTGGGTCCCAATTCCTCCTTTGTAGGAGGACACAGGTCGGGTTGGAGGAGCACTCCAGTGAGACCGTACCACTCCAGTGAGACTGAGTCTTGGATAATCACACTTGCAAACCCCCCATTTTCAAACAAGGCCAAATTCCGAGGAACTGGGGGTTGATATTTCAGAACATGAAGTTTTTAGAAAAAGACAATCCAGTCCACAGCCACATTATGTTAGTTATAATACCCAACTTGGTATCAGGCACAGGAAAATTTATCTTTCTATCAAAGATTGGAGATGTAGTTTGGCTTTCTGGATTTGTTGTGTAAGTATCTCTTTCTGTCTGTCCTTCTGTCGCTGTCTACCTTCTACCCAGCTGGGAAGACTTCTTAATTAGGTCTGCGATCCATTCACTAAACAGTCACATTTCAGACGGGCTTATATAAAACATGTGTTCATAATTGCGTGGTTAAGATTGTTAGGTTAGCAATAATTGGTTTGGTCCAAGTAACTTTTTCATAGAAAGACCAATTTAACCTGTGTGTAAGTGGCCAGGTGTATTATATGTGTGTTTTAATTTTGGAAGCCAGCAGAGGGCACTCCGAGCTAAACTTTGGGATGTGTTGCTCTGGGTTTTAAAGCCCTTTCAAACCAAGAACAAGTGCAAACCAATTAGACCTCCATCTGTGTATACAAATAAATAAATAACGAGATTTTGTCTCTGTTCATACTTAGACAAATTAAAAACACAGTATGTCTTCAATTTTTTTTAAATCTCTGAGGCTCTCTCTTTTTTTAAAAAAAAAATCATATTGAACAACTCTTTACACACAAATTATATAGATTTTTAGGGACAAACAGAATGTAAAAGTTTTTCATGGTAGTTGGCTGAGTTTTTTTGAAACAAGTTTACTCTCAGTCAGAGAAGGGACATTTTGAGTGATGGGTATTAATTACAAGTAATTGCTTTAATTCATTCGTGATTTCATTTGAAGTATTCATAAGTAAATACCAGAAAAGATTAAATAATTATTAATTAATTATGATTTTTCAGCATTATAGAATTTGTGAAGACAATACATCTATCACATGGACCCTTTGTGTTCTGAAATAAATGAGGTAGAAAACAGTTTCTTTAAATATTTTTGTTGGTCTGTTTATACCTAAGATAGCCACACTTTCCTAAAATATGCAAAACAGGAATGTGCCATCTCAGAGCTGCCTGCTTACAAGAGTGTCCTGCATTCCCAGCGCTCTTGACAAGGAGATCTCCGAGGATACTGCTGTCTAGAACCACTACTTGGGATCAGGTAAGGGGGGTCTATTTGCTAATTCTTCTCTCATTTAGGTCAACTACTGAATACAAATTGACCAGTTGACAGCTACCTAGAAAAGAGATAAACTTATCTAATAATGTTTTTGAATAGATTCATGAATTTAAATGAATACTTCCTCCTAGAAGTATCTAAAATGGTCCAGGAGAGAACATCCTTCTGAACTTGGTAAATCATTTATTAATTCAATTTTACTTAGAATGACTGATACCTTCATATTACTAAAATTCATTTCTTTCTCAAACTAGTGAATAAAAATAAGACTGTATTTTCCAATAGTATTTGACGCAGGGGATGAGGGGAGTATAAACCCCCTTTTAGGGAGCAAAGCTATACTGGGTGTAAAATATTTTTTCATAGAATCCAGCACTGTTGAGAGATAGAAGGCCATGTTTCCTATTTCATATTTACTAAAAAATAAATACTAGCTTTGATGTCATAAATCATAAACTGGTATCACTAGAAGATGTGAACCAGAACGTGGTCAAACAATGAGAAAATATCAAGAGGAAAGGAATCATCTGTCTCCGACAATGACGCCATGGTCTTGAGAAGCTTCTCCCCGTGGAATTACCTTCTTTGTGTTTAATCATGTCCAGGCCAGGGACTGAGCCCATTCTGCTGGCTGCCTGGTTGATGGAGACCACACCTCCACCCTCCGTTAGTTGGAATAGACATTGAGGCAAGGGCAGCCAGTCCACGGCCTGGCTTGTGTCCGTGATCTGGACCAGTGCAGCTGGATGAGAGGTGCCCATAGGAGCCTACACTGAGGACTACTTTAGGGAGTGTTCAGAGATGCAGAGGCTAAAATTGCACAGAGATTGCCTCTTGAGGCAACATTGGACAGAGAGGAACTTTTAAAACCATAAGTCATCACAACGCAGGAGGTACAAATACCATAAAATGAAAAAAATAACACCCAGAGTTTTCTTAAGAAAACTTTCCCGCGAGTGATGTATTTACAGCGGTGCCGGGCACAGAGCACCCGGGCCTCCCACCACGTCACCACCTTCCTGCACACTGCTGAAGGAGGTGGGGGCTTCTACATCTCCAGGGTGTGCCCGAGGGAAGGACCCAGAGAGACACAGGGCAGCTGTCCACACTCACCTCGTCACACCCCCTCCACTGCAGGCGACCCTGTGCGTGATGGATCCCAGCAGGGACAGAGGGTTACTCTTTTCTGCCGCAGGAGCCTCAGTGATACCGGGGGTGTCCTAACACTCAGCTTTCCCCAAGATCCCCATGCTGACTACAGACACATCAAGGCCAGGACCACTCAGGTTCCTAAATCTCTAAATCATTCTCCTCAATCTTTCCGTTTCTCATCTTTCATTTTTCTGCTTCCCGGCGTGACCTGGTGTGAGTTCTGATTTGTGGCGGTGGGCCTTGCTGTCACTTGGCGTCTCCTGCTTTTGTCTGTGCTGTGGTTAATGTCTCCGCTCTGCACTTGGAGCCCCCCAGGCTCCGGCTCTTGCAGAGTGAGCTAAGGGGCAACTATGCATGCCCTTAGCCTGGGGCATATCTCTAGTTACTGAGTGGAGAGCCCAGCTCCCAGTCTCCCAGGGGAGCCTCTGTGTGTGTGCTTGTCTACACATGGTGGTCCTAGAGAAGATTTTTGTGTATTCACTTTATCAGAATTTTTACTTAATCCTAAGTTATTATTAAATTTCACTAAATGTCACATTATTATCAATTAAGATGTCTTTTGATAATAAAGTCAACACATAATTAATTGGTTAACAGATACATGACTGAATTTTATAGATCTATGAACTGTGTTGATTATGTTCAGTATACTTGAAGCATTGCCTAATTCTCTTTGTTTATTAATACTTTATTTAGGAACTGTCCATGGATATTTGAAGTGACGTTGCTCTGCTGGGTATTGTGGCCGTTGTGTGTGTGTCTTTGCTGGCTTTTCTGTCCCCATTACGTTGTGTTTGTAGGAAGGGCCATGGCATCTTTTATTTTTTTCTCCAGAACTAGAAACTCAATTATAGAATTTGTGAAGACCATACGTCTTTCTCTTCCCCCTTCCTGTCACTTCCACGGCTCACCAGCTGTAACAGGCCCCCAGTGCCTCCTTCCACAAACGCGCAGAGGCCTCTGCTACTGGTTCCTCCCATGTGGACAGAGGAGGCTCATCCGCCTTGACGCTCCTGGACGTCATTCTCACTCTGCCCGGGTTCTCAGTTCTTACTTGTGAAGTTCATTTTCCCCGCTCTGTGTGAGCTTCCCCAGCCCATCTCTGACCACACACTGGGCAGGGCGCGCAGTCGGCAGCGGGGCTCCCCGTGGCCGGGACTCGCCGTTCTGAAGTTGCTTTGCTTTCTTTTCCTTTGCTCTCTTTGCCTTTTCTCTTTTTCTTTTTTGTCACTTTGAACGGGAAGGCATATTGGCAAATCCAGATATTCTAAGAATTAAGTAGGGAGGGAAAGAGAGACAGGCCTGCCCTGGCCAGGGGAGTTTTCATCCAGGTTTGTTGACTCAGAACAATTTCTCAGGAAGCTTGCTGCCTCCCTTAGCCTGGGGCGTATCTCCAGTTACTGATCCATATTACAAGCTGTTTGGTGAGCTGGAGACACACGTGTGGGTTTTCCGTGGGGCCTCTTGGCACTGGTCCCTCATCAGCCCTGGCCAACCCAATGGCCAGGCACATTCGTCTGTCTGGTGTCACTCTCCCCCTACCCCTCCTCGACGCGTGTGTGACCTCCCTCGCTTCTCAGCTGCCCTGGGGGAATCACAGGTGTGTCTGGAGTGAGTCTTATTCCCGAAGCCCCGAGCAATATGGCTGGAACCCTTCTGGGCCTGGCTATTTGGCAACTCTTTATTCTGCATCACATTTTAGACACATTAATGTCTGCATTTCACAGCCCTCCTTAATTTTTTTTTTTCAATATTTGCCATTTAGGTAAGTAGAGATATTTAATATTCCCAGCTTCCATCAGAAGCTCTAGATAGTTCTATTTTCTCTGAGAAGACATGGTTTTTTTTAGATTGTTGAGGAAGGTGGTCTTCTGGGAAGTTTTAAGAAAGGATATTCTACCTCGGCACCTGTAGCTTAGTGGCTAGGGTGACAGCCACATACACTGGGGATGGTGGGTTCAAACCCAGCCTGGGCCTGCTAAAACAACAACGACAACTGCAACAAAAAAGTAGCTGGACACTGTGGCAGGCAACTGTAGTCCCAGCTACTTGGGAGACAGAGGCAAGAGAGTCACTTACACCTGAGAGTTTGAGGTTGTTGTGAGCTGTGATGTCACAGCACTCTATGGAGGGTGACATAGTGAGACTCTATCTCAAAAAAAAAGACAGAAAGAAAGAAAGAATAATATTCAGAATTAGACTTTGGGAGTGGGCATTGCTTAGGGAAATGTCCCAAATGTCCGCGGACAGTATGTATTGTCTAGTGTAGACTGGAGATGGGGAATCAGGGAGCTATGGGTCTGCATGGCTGTGTGAGTCTCCTGGAAGTCCTGGTGCTGCTCTAAAGGAAGCAGGCCTGGGAAGTCACCCCAGGAGGCACCTGCTGGACAGATGTGTGGGATGACAACATGGTGGGGGATTAGCAGCCTCCCCCGCAGGCTGGGTAAGAGCAAACAGTGTTGTGCAGAGGAGTCTCAGCCGGGGTTACTGGAATTAAGGGATTGGATGGAAGCATGGGGTGGGCCTGCTCCATGAGCAGAGTGGGTCCTGCTGAACCTTGAGGCCGCTGGGGAAGGGAGAGGGCACTGGGCTGCAGAGGGTGACAGCGAGCAGAGAAACCTCCAGGCCGGGAGTGCCGGGGGCAGAGGACCATGCTGGGGATGCCTTCCAAGGGTACCAGGGAGATGTCACTCCAGTCATGTAGCTGGGTCCCATGTGTCCACTCAGAGACCCGTCTTCTGGAGCAGGGTTAGAAATCAAGGAGGGTGCAGACAGTGCCATCCTGTACAGGGACAGGGGACAGGCTCACGAGCCGGGGACATCAGTCAGACCCCAGAGCCTCCTGGTGATGTGGGGCCAGCGCAGGAGCCACACTACCCCGGACCCACCTTCCTTCTGTGCAGAAAGCCAGTGGCATCTGGAACTGTGCCATGGACTGGGAATCAGCCGTCTCTGGGAGGAACAGGCACTTTCTTGTTTTTCCTCCTCCTTCCAATGTGTCTACCTTTTGTGATTTTTCTGTATTATCTGTCTTTATGTCAGAGGCACTCAGAAAAAATCCCCAACTTTTTAATAGAAAATATCCTAATGGAAAAAAAAAATATCCAGTGTACTCAGTACTACTGTGAAACCAATTTATAATCCCTCACACTTGCATATGAAAAATGAAACACAACTTTAGCCTAGGAAGAAGGAGGGAAGGGGAGGGAGAGGGGAGGGGAGGGGGTGGGAGGGATTGTAGGGGAGAGTAGGGGGACCACACCTATGGAGCACATTGCAAGTACAAGTCGGGTCTATCATGTGTAGAACACAAATGTCCTAATGCTATAATTGGGTAAATGAGGTGAAGGCTAGGTTGATTAGTATGATGTAAGCACTCCAATTTGTACAAAGAATCAACACATTGAAAATGGCATAAATGTATTTAGGATCTATGTACAAAAACAAAAAAATTATTTATTAAAAATTAATAAAAAAACAAAAGAATAAATAAATAAATTTCTTCTTTAAAAAAAAAAAGAAAAGAAAGAAAATATTCTAGATTGTACACTTTAATCTCATTGGTCCAAATTTTCCACCTTCCAAATCTACTCATTAGACCTTGAAATCTCTGGTGGATCTCACTAAGGGAAAAAAAATTGTTATTTGGAGTGGATCACCTAAAATGCCCTCTCTGTTTGGTAATAAAAATCACTTAAATTGATGGTTTTATCTTACCTATGGATCATATAGAATACTGAGTTTATTGCTTTATTAGAGAAATTTAATTTAAAAACATACCCAAGCTAGAAGACACATCTTTGCTATTATAATTATTCATCTACATTTATTCAAATTGCAAAAAAAGGGGAAACAACAAAAATTCAATTTACTAATCTCCAATACTAATAATTAAATTTTACAAGGTAAGTATTGGTATGAATATTATGTTTTCTCCATATAGAATCTCTCTATAAACAGTAATTTTGGCATCATTTTCCTTAGCAGAAAAGACCTGGGGAAATTTCCAAAGGAAAGGTGAAGAACTTTTTGCTTTCTTATTCTTTTATATAATGAAAGTTCAAGCCAGAGTTGAAGCTGAGGATTAGAGAGAGAGCATTTGCCTGTCTCTGAAACATTTCCCTGTCCCCAGCCTGTCTGTGACACACATGGCTTCATTTTATGTGCCAGAGAAAACGCAAGCTGCAGGTACATTTTTTTCCTGGTATAGATATCAAAGTATTTAACTATTTATGAAGTCCTGCAAATTACCCTCTCTACTTACTCACTTTAAGGAGACTCACATTGCTGATCTGCCAGTCGCCCCCAAACCTGTTTTTGAAGTTGATGAATCATGTGGTCTTATAACCTGTCACATCAGTTTATGAAGTCACCTAGTGTAATGGGATGTGACCCACTGAGTGCATCGCTTACTGGAAAGGTTGATTGTCACAGACACTGGTAGAATGTGTGGTTTTCCCTTTAGACAGATCTAATTGGTCCTGAAAGGTTCAGGTTTCATGTCCACAAGGCAAGACTACAACTAGTGCATGGATGAAATGGGGAAAAGATGAAAATAGAGGTTAGGGTGACACACGTTACACATCTATGTGCACGTGCACACGTGAGCCTCTGTCCCTTACCCCTGCTGTGTCTATGTGCACACACACCTCGTTCTCTCTCTCAGGTGTTCTGGTGTCCATGGCATCTCTGTAAGCACACACGTCATCCTCTGTCTCATAGTCTACGGTATCTGTGTACACACACAAAAACATGATTCTCTAGCCCATATGTCTATGACATCGACACACACACATCACACACACGTAATTATCCCACATGTCTGTGGCAGCAGGGGGTTAGCAATTAGGCCCTGCAAATGACCCTACAAGGGCTGGTATTTGTGTCTGCCTCAATGTGACGCACCATCCCCAGCAATGTGCTGCTGCACCTCGACTTCCAGAAACCTTAAAGGTCTTTAAAGAGGTGTGTTCTGAGCAAGTAAACTGCTGGTGGAAGTGGAAATTCTGATCCGAATGTTTGCCCAGAGTGGCTGCAGGCACATGGGGTCCTGCAGCAGCCAGGGGGTGATCAGTTCTCTCTGGTTTGATTGTCTCTGATTCCAAAGAGAACATTTAAGGAGGCCTGAAACCTGTTCTACTTCTCACCAGTTGCTTGCATTATGTTGTAAAACCTTAGCCCCTCTTTAGCCACTGACTAAACCCTTATGGTAACGTGAGCGTTTCCAGAAACTGCATTTCCTCTGTGATGATAAAGTGAAGAGACTATAAAAAGTGTGTTTTTGGGGGGTGGGTGCTGTGACTGTTCTTGAGCGCCCACGCCTGCTAAGTTCTGTAGACCTTCAGCACTCAGAAATACCCCCTGCCCACTATTGTGAGCTGGTTTGCCTCCACGCCTGGAATTTCCCCTAAGCAGAGAGAAGCTTCTGTTATGTAAACACTTTCCTAATGGAATGGTGGCAAGAAAGTGGGAAGTGCAGACTTTCATGCCTTAAAAGCAGGGTTTGAGTTTGGTCTTCACTCCTGATTACCTCTGTGACTTGTATCAAGTCTCCTCTGAGTCTCATCTGCTTCCTCTGAAAAATAGAGATTATAAAAAATAAACACAATGTAATCCACCAAAGGTCTGAATGCTGAAAATTAAAGAACTTTGATGAAGGCAGATATCTAAAAAAACTAGAGACATGTGTAGTCCATAAACAGACTCAACAAAGTGAAGATGGCACTTCTCCCTGAACGTATCTGTAGGTTGGATTCAATGATTGTCAAAATCTCTACAAGGAACTTTTGTAGTGATGGACAAGCTTATTCTAAACTCTGTACAGAAAAGCAAAAGACCTAGAACAACTAAAACGGTTTTGAAAAGGAAAGGAGTGGGAAGAGTCACTCTACCTAATGTTAAGATTTGTTTTGTAGTCATACCAATCAAGACTTACAGTATTGACATAGAGATGAACACAAAATTCAGTGGAATGGAATAGAAAACCTAGAAATAGACTCACAAAGGCATACCCAACTGAGTTTTGACAGAAGTGCAAAAGTCTCGAAGGATTACCTCTTCAATACGAGGTGCTGCAACAGTGGAAAACTTGTAAAAATAGTTGTATAGACATTTATTGTCATTAATGAATAAATAAATCTTCAACTTAAACCTTATACCTTACGCAACATTAACTCAACATGAATAACATGAATAAAATGCTTAAATGTAAAACTATAAACTTTTAGAAGAAAATAAAAAGAACGATTTGGGATTTGGGATGAAGTGAGGAATTCTTGGATGTGAAAGAAGTAGCATGATTCATAAGTAAAACTTTGCTGGATAGGACCTTGTCAAAATTAAAAGACTTTTGTGCCACAAAGAACCACAGGAAAGGATAAAAGTACAAACTAAAGCTTGGAGAAAATATGTATCTGTTAGAATTTGTATCTAGAATGTATAAAGAACTTTCAGAACTCTGAAGCATAGAACAATGGTGGCAAACTAGGCTTTAGCATCTTGGCAACAAGGACGAACAGCAACTTCACTAATGAGCTGTGGTTGACAAAGAGGGACAAGGAAAGATGCTGAGCATCATAAGCTGTGACAGAAATGCAGGTTAGGGTTGCTGTGGATACCTGCACACGCCTCCTACGGGGCCTCAAATACCAAACCCTGGTGAGCCTGTGGAGACCCTAGGGTACTCATGCACTGCTGTGGGAGTGTAGGTGGCAAAGCCACTCCAGAAAACAGTTTTTAATTAAAAAAAAAAAAAGTTTGCCATATGACCCAGCAATTGCTCTTTTGGGCATTTGTCTTAAAAAGTGAAAGTTCAAGTTTACACAGAAATGTGTACATGAATGTTCATAACAGCTTTGTTCGTGGTAGCCCTCAACTGGAAACAACCCAGTTTTCTTTCCAAGACTGAATTATTAAGCCAAATGTGGAACACTCATATTATGGAATGTTTCTCAGCAATACAAAGGACTACACCACCACTGATACATGTTACAACTAGGACGCATACCCAGAGAATTATTTTAAGTATTAAGTCCATCTCATACGATCATACACTGTGTGATTCCACTGATATAACCTTGCTGAAAGGACAAGATATGGAGATTGAGAAGGCATGGGTGATCACCAGGAAGCAAGATGGAGCTGAAAAGGGCGATGGGAGGGAGGCCCCTAAAGAGTGGGACAGGTCTGTGTACTGACGGTGGTGACTCTTACACATGGGATCAAATTGCACAAACTACACACACAGGAATATGCATACATATACACAAATAAATGCATGTTAAAACTGGTAAAAATCGAAAAAGGGCTACTCTCTACCATACCAATGTCAATTTTCAAGTTCTTATATTGTATTACAGAATATAAGGTGTGAGTCTATAAATTTTAAAAAGAAAATATTTAAAAATATTTTATAATTTCTTATGGCAGAATTAAAAAATACACTCTAGTTTCTTCTTCATGAAAACATTGAATTTGTAACAAGGAAAGCAAGAAGAAAAAGTGAGAACTCAGACTTTTGTTAAAAAGGAGCTGTGCAGAATTCGTTGTATGAAAAGCAAAGCCATGAAAGCCCCGGGCTCCCAAGTGCAGGGAATGTTGGATCAGCATGAGAGAAGCACTAGAAGGGGTGCCCTGCCGTGTGGCCTTGGGCAGCTCTCTGAAGTAGCAGACACCTTCTGAGGGGCAGATCCAGGACCCTCTGGTTTAGCACAGTCAGGAGTAGGGGAGCCTCCCTGAGGCCTGGTAGCAAATCACGGAGGCTCCACACAGAGCCTGACTTGGCAGGCCTGAAACTATCTATACAGCAGGGTGGGGCAGATGCTCACAGTGGGCAGCAGCCCTGCCCCTGATGATCTTTGTTTCTCAAGGGGAAGGCAAAATAGACCACTGACCTGCAGAGGACACTTGGGGCTTGATAGGGAGGAGAAGGGTCTTCTCTCTGGCTCTGGCAATGACTTGTTCTTATGTGAACATTCAACTTGTCTACAACTAAGTCTAACCCAAATCCTAACCTTCAACTTGTCTGCAACTGGTTTATGGAGAGTTCATGCTAAGACGAACAATACTAGAAAAGACAAGGAAACCACTCCTCTAAACACAGTGAGCTGAGAAAAAGGTCATAAACAGAAAAAAAAAAGTTATGGACAACATCTTTAGCAAAGACGTTTAAAAAAATCATTACCTATAGTTTTCCTAAGGAACAATAGATCTTAATGAATATCTGGTTTCTATCAAATGAAAGGTTAAAGACAAGACCTGGATCAAGAGAGAATTGATGAAGGAAAGTCAGCTGTTGATGTCCAGCGAAGAAGTGCAAGTGATGAATGAAACAATTCAAAAAAGAAAGCACTCCTCACAGGAATCACAGGGGAAAGCAGACAGGGACGAAATTAAATTGGACATGGAAAGGGGATCTGAGAAAAGTAAACAGAAAATGGTAACAAAGATTATTAATAAGGCAAGAGAGAATGATGTGTATGGAAGCAAAAGCAACATATACAGAGCTGGCATTTTTGATGAAGAGAACCAAAAGAAAAATGCAAAGAAGTTCCAAGGTACAATTTAGGAACACTTTCCTAACATAAGTTGTGTAATCATCAATATGATATTGATTAATCTGTACTAAGAGAGTGCCTAGGACAATATGTAGATAGGCAAGATAAAGAAAATTTTTGTTTAGATTATCAAAAAAAAAGGACAAAATCATTCACATCATCCATAGCAGGTGGTCAGTCTGGTTTAATGCATCATCACAATAGCTTACTTTTGAAAAAGACAAGGTAATAGCAAGAAGTTGCTCCTCTGGACATATTTTAATTCAAGAATAAGAACAATGATAAGCCAATGGTCATTCAAGTACAAAGAACAGACACGTACTTTTAACATTTAAGACTCAAGGAAAGTAGTTTGTGAGATCCCTGTTAAATAAAAAGACATATTAAGATTAATTTCTAACTGTCAATAAATAAAGGAAAAAATTAAAGTAAAAGGCAAATCAATTTACGCATAAGGTAAAGTAAAGAACATGGATGGAAATTATAGGTGCAGAATTCAAAGAACTTTTACTTAATGTGTCAACAGAGGAACATGAATTTAAGGAATAAGGTCAGAAAAAATGTAGTAGGAAAGAGTTCTCTTAATCATAATTAACTGGTTTTAGTTATCTAATATTTGCATGGAATGAATTGTGGATTAATTATATATAAAATTATTATTGCTATCATCCATAAATCTTTCTGTTTAAGAACATTTTAAAAAAATTGAATTTTTAAATGTTGTTCATTGTTCCTTTGTTAAGCTGAAGGTTTTTAATTTGATGTAATCTAATTTCTCTAATTTTCATTTTGTTGACTATGCTTTTGTATCTTATCAAAAAAATTGTTGCTAAGGTCAATATCGAGACACATTCCCACTATGCTTTATTCAAGAAAGTTTATGGTTTGAGGTACTACGTTTAGATATTTAAACCATTTTTGAGTTAATTTTTGTGTGTGGTGTAAGGTAAAGTTCAATTTCTTCAGGATGGATATCCAGTTTTCCCAGCATTACCTTTAGTGCATTCTCTTAGTGCCCTTGTCAAAAATTAGTTGACCATATATACTTAGGTTTAGTTCTGAGTTCTTTATGAAGTTACACTGGTCTGTATGACTAATTTTTTATGTTACTACCATGTTGTTTTGATTATTATAGCTTTGCAATATAATTGAAAATACAACTTGTTTGTTCCTCTCAAGATTATTTTGGCTCTTCAAAGTCTTTAGTGGTTCCATACATTTTTTAGAATTTTGTTTTCTATTTCCCTAAAAAATGCTACTGGAATTTTGATAGGGATTGCATTGAGACTGTATATGGCTATGAATGTGTAGATATTTTAACAATATTAATTCTTCCAATCCATGAACATGGAATATCTTTTCTCTTTCTTATGACTTGTTCACTTTCCTTCACTGATGTTTTATAGTTTCATTGTAAAGATCTTACACTTCTTTGGTTAAATGTATACCTAGCTATTCACATTTCTCCCATTTATTATAATGTTAGCTATAAGGTTTTCATAAGTAGTATTTATAATATTGAGGACATTTTCTTATATACCTGTATTTTTAGAATTTTTATCATAAAAGGATGTTAACTTTTGTCAAATGCTTTTTCTGTACCCATTAAGGTGACTGTGGTTTTTATCTTTTATTTTGTTGATATGGTATCATCATTCATGTTGATGTTTTGCATATGTAAAACCAACCTTATACAACAGAAATAAATCCCAATTGTTATATGCACATTCTTTTTGGTATGTTGTTGAATTGAGCTATAGACTTGGAGAAAATATTTGCAAACCATACATCTAATACGAGGTTAATATGTAAACTACATAAGGGAACTCATGTAACCCAATGCTAAAAGCAACAAAAATCCAATTGATAAATGCATAAGAGACCTGAATTAACATTTTTCCAAACAAGATAGAAAAATGGCCAACAGATATATGAAAAAAGTGCTCAATTTCACTAATAATCTGGGAAATGTGAAGAAAAACCACAATAAGATATCAGTTCAATCTGTTAGTATTGCTATAATAATAACAAGTGGTTGCTAGTGTTGGAGAAAGCTTGGAGAAAAAGAAACACTGTTACGTTTTGGGGAATATAAATAGACTGTCATGGAAAACTCTATGGAAGTTCCCCCAAAGTATTAAAAATAGAGCTATTGTAAGATCCAGTAATCCTTCTTCTGTTTATATATTCAAAGAATGTGAAATCAGTACTTCTTTCAGATATCTGCCTCCCGTGTTCAATTCAGCATTATTCACAATAGTCAAGATATGGGATTAATCTAAGTGTCCACTGACACATGAGTGAATAAAGGAAATATGATATATTACAAAATAAAATATTTGGGGGCCTTAAAAGAAGAAGGAGATATTGTATTTATGAAGACATGGATACACCTGGAGTAATAAACCAGACATAGAAAGAAAAATACTGCACCATCTCACTTCTATGTGAAGTCTAAAATATAATAATAATGATAATACATGAAATCAGAAAGTGGACTGTCGGTCACCAGGAGTGGGCAGGGGAAGAAGATGGGAGAATTAGGTCAAAGGGTAAAAACTTGCTGGCATGTGGGATGAATGGGGTACAGTAAGGTGACTGAGGTTAGTCAGACTGCACTCTGAAGGTGAGCATCCTATGAAGAGAAAAGGTAGAAACGGAAGGTTAACTTGCTTTACCGGCTTAACTGTAGTAATCAGTTCAATGTATGTACTTACATCAAAACTGCATGTTGTGAACCTTAAAGATATACAATTTAAAAAAGAAGTTGGATCTTAGGATACTTTTCATCTGACATTTTTGTACCCTTATTTACCACCTCATACAAAATGTCCTTCTATTTTCATCATTATGGGTAATTTTAATAAAGTGGTAATATATACCTTATTTTCTAAAATGAAATTTGGGCTCAGCAAAAATTATCACAGAAGTCGTAGAATCCACTACCGACCAATGAGAAGGGCAAAGATGCCTTTACGTCTATTTACTCATCTTGGTCAAGTCAAATTCTCAGACAATACACAGGACAGGCCCAAAGTCACTTGGCTAAGTTACAGCAGAGCATGAGCTAGAACACAGTCCCTTAACCTCAGAACTAATTAGGCAATTAAGTATGAAATGTCCAATTTCCTCAAGTACTAAGTTTGATGGTTGGTATCTATGACATTTCACTTCGATACTTTTTTTTTTTTAATTTGAAAGTACGTGTCATTCTTTCAAATGCATGTTTAAGTTTGTGATTATCTTTCAAAAATGTTTTAGAGAAATTTATGAAAAACCACAGATAAATAAAACATTTCTATTATTTTCAAATATGAGTTCCATCATTGTGGAACTGATTCAGTGCAGAGAGCCTAAAATATCAACAAGTGTTTGGGAAGGATGTGGGTAATGAGTGCACAGTACATTGATGGCTTACGAGGTTCCTTTCTGGTGATTTTGGTCTTGAAAATGAGCCACGTGGGTGACCTGAGACAAGGTGGATAACGATGAGTTGAAAGCTGTAGGGGAGGGAAATTCATCTCAACTGATGCGTGAATTAGCAGCAGGGTTTGAGTTACTATTCCAGCAGTTGGACCACTTGAAACAAATTAGTAAGGTAAAGAAGGTGGATAGGTGAGTTCTGCATGAATTAAACGAGCATCAGAAAGAAATTATCCCCAAGCTTGCCCTTCTTGGTGTCATGTCATAAAAGTGAACCATTTCTACTCCATATCGTTACATGTAATGAAAAATGGATTCTCTTTGATAACTGTAAAATTTTGGCACCATGACTGAATGAGGATTAAACATCAAAACCAAATAGTCATCAAAAAAAGCTAATGGTGTCCAGCATGAGTATTACCCACGACAGCTTTATGAAACCCGGTCAATTGATTACGGGAGATGTTTAACTGCAATAACTGGATGAAATGACAAGGATGCTTGTGATTAAGTAGCTGAGATTGGTCAGCAATCTTACAAGGCCAATCCTCTTGGAAGACAAAGCTTGACCACATGTCATACAAACAACGCTGCTCAAACGTTGAAGTTTGAGTTCTGCTTCAAGCTACAGAAGCTCCAGGTGGAAACTCCACCAACCACCAGATTCATTAGACCTTGCACCAACTGAGGACCACTTCCTCCAGGCTTTGGAACACTTATTGCAAGGGAAAATATTCTGTTTTTCAAGCTGTGGCAAACGCCTTTCACGATTTCATCGTCCCTTTCTCTCCTGGCCTCTTTACTGATGGTTATATACAAGCTCCCGTTAAGATGGCAAAACCCCATCAATAATTGAGGTGCATACTTTGATTAATTGTACTGAGTCTTGATATATAGCTTGATATATAATAAACTAAACTTTTGATTTGAAATATGACAATTTTAGATTTAATGACTATGTCTCTGTTTTTACGTCACATGATATCCTGTTTTTCTACAAGGTTGTTTCATACATTTAAAATCACTGTGATTGCCTCTGTGGTCATCACCACCACCATCCACCACTGGCCCCTCATCATCTGTCAGCACTTTCTGAAAAAACCTTTTAATGTCTCTTTCATTAAAAAAGCCTGCATCAACATCTGCCATTGCCCTCAACCGTGAATGTAACACTTTCTTCTCCAAATTTCTCTGTGAATGTATTTCCTCGGGGATACAAGAAAAGGAAAAGACAGAAAGGAACTTGAAGTCAGCCAAGATGCATATGGACGTGACACGCAAGTGTGTATTCCATGAGATGCGTACGGACGGGCACCTGTGTGTGTTTATTCTATGAGACATGTACAGATGTGTACATGCACACGTTTATTCCATAAGATGTGTACGGACGTGCACACGCATGTGTTTATTCTATTTCTCTGTTGAAATACTCTTACTGTATTGAAAAGGAAGATACTTCAGAAGATTTTCACAAACTAAAGAAAAGAAAAGAAATGGTTCAGAGAGATGATAAAGTTGTATAATTATGTGCTATTTGGGACAATTAAACAGAGGTAAAACAGAGGTAAAAACAATTCTGGTACTTGATATTTAAATACCAACTCTTAATTGTTGCTTCAAAAGTTTCCTCATGTTTAAAATATTTGTTTACTATTTTTTACATGACTTTTTTAAAAAAAATCACCTTTCATCATTGTTTATCATCTTATGTTGTTTTGTCTTCAGAGCAATTAAAACTACCCTGCAATTTCATGTGTATACACACACACAAACACACACACACACATCATATGGTGTATACACATGTGATGTGTGTATATGCACACATTTACATACATACATGTATACACATGCATATATATATCTTGCTGTTTTTCATTAAACCAGCGCATCATCCTGATTAAGAATTTGCTTTACTCACACTCTCGGATTTCATGCAAGATGACATACGTTGTAAGAACCATTTAGAATTTCATTTTGTTTTAGTGTTGGTTTCTGTTCTTCACCATTCATCATTAAAAAGCAAAACAAACAAAAGCTTAGAAGTATCACTATTCTTTTAATAACTGCTTCCCCGTTTAACCTTTCCTCTGCATTCTGGCCAAAGAAATAACACAAAGACACCTCCCCACACCCATATTGAGAAAGTGATAGACTCAAAGGTATCTGTGAAGATTGATTTGACCTTTTTAAAATCAGGAACAAATCACAGTAAAGGAGAAAACAAAGACAAGGCTGACGTCGTAACGGTGGTTTCATGGAGAAGCTGATGAACTCCAAGGCATGCCAGGAGTCCCTCCTCTGTCAGGTCTGAAAGTCGTTTAAATTAAAGTTATGGCTAATTCATTAGGTGTCCTCTGAGTCTCCTGGTAGACTGTCACAGGAAACTCACACAAAATCTCTGCCATGCCGTCATTAAAAAGACACATGGGCTCCTGAGTTCTCGGCTAACTTTCCCTGTTGAAGTCCAATGACTTACAACTCCCATTCTTGCGTGTAGCAGGGATATCTGTCAGCTATTATGACTGGCCTTCCCCGGGACTCAATTTACAGTATCTATAGTGGAGAGAAAATGAATAAACATCTGTACATTTGCTCAGATGCTATGTCAGGCGATAGGAAATTAGCTGTCATAACAAGTCCATAAAGCCTTAACACACTATTTATCTTGCTCAGTTTATAAAGTACATAAACTATGTTAAGCTGATCTGAGCTGCCTGTCTTTGGAGGACAGTGTGATGCAGCAGCAGTGAGAACCTCCTATGGGTTTGACCCTGCTGAGAAGTTTTCTGCCCCCATATGTTCCGTCCGTTCATTTGCCTGCTCAGCTGTAGGAAATGAGTCCGTCTCTTTATTCTCCCTTGATTCTTTTATCTACTAAAACTCCTTGGAAATAAAGGTTTAGACATCTCTGTTTCTTTATAGTGCTGTTGTAATTCAGATTAAGGAATATTTTATTGGAAAAGTATGAGTGGAGTAATTGAATTCTGCTTCTCCAAAGAAAGGGAGATTGAGATCCAGAATTTAAATGACCCTTTTTTCTGATGAGACCATTGCAATTTACAAAACACCAGAAAAAATGCCCCAATTTGCTTAAAATGAAGGAGTAAGTTGATGTACATCTTTTATCAACTATTGGACTGTCTCATTGTTGATTCTTACTGACTTCAGGCATTTCAGACCAGGCTGTCACAGAGCTGAGGACTCTTTTCTTTTTTCTTTTTTTAACAGTAAGGATTAAAAACTAAGACTTTAGGTTTAGTATGGAAGGACTTAGATCAGTGCCTTCAAAGCAGGATGTGAGCATTGCTTGAATTTTAGGATGCAGAAAGAAAATGTTTCAACTTCTTTTTATATTTAATCTCCAAAAGAGTATGTTATTTAAGTTTTGTTGATTTTTATCATATGGGTTGACACATGGGACCATGACTTGTCAAAGTCGGATGATAATATATGATTGAGAGGACTCAGGTATCACAAGGATGGTGGAATTAGACTACAAAGATGACACTGGCTGCTTTAGTTGTTCTGAACACACGGCATTGTGACAAGGACAGCTCAGGTACAAGGAGAGGCAGTTTACAAGAGTCCTTCCAAAGTCAGGGTTTGAAGGACTCCATAAGGAAGGAAACAGCCTCAGAGGCTCACTGTTGCCACATCACAACAAAATGCTGACTTGAAATTATCAAGTGCATTATTTGAAATGTGAATATTATGGCCACTATTTTATAATCCTTCTTACTCTCTATGGATGTTAGGCCTTGAGAAATAAATTAGTAACTTTGTGATATACCATTTTAGTTAGCAAGACAATTCAAAATTCAGCATCGGAAACATTGACACACCTGTACCAATCTTCAGCCGTGTGTATTGCTATTGCTATAAATTACTTCACCAAGGGCTTGGCAAAGGTTTATTAACTTGAGGAGGACAGGCTGTCTTATGCACAGGGGCAAAACAAATAAAAACTTAGTTATGGTATTATTATCTTTGCATCAATAGCACATTAAAAAGTTGGATGGTTTCTCCTACATTGGATGAGAAGATACGTATCTTAAACAAATTTTAGATTCCAATACTACGTATTTGTTTTAGTCTTGGAATACTTAAATAATTATTCACATGTATATTTAGAGAACTTAAAATCTCATACACAGAACACCACACACCACACCAGCAATGTTCTTTAATGAAAACCTGGTGTTAATTTGCATTACCACCAGCAGTGTAGCAGTATTCCCTTTTCTCCACATCCACGCCAACATCGCTGGACTTGGGATTTTGTGATATGGGCTAATCTTACTGAAGTTAGATGGTATCTCAAGGTAGTTTTGATTTGCATTTCTCTGATGATTAAAGATGATGAGCATTTTTTCATATGTCTGTAGGCCGTGCGCCTGTCTTCTTCAGAGAAGTTTCTCTTCAAGTCCCTTGTCCAGCCTGCGATGGGATCACTTGTTCTTTTCTTGCTTATACGTTTGAGTTCTCTGTGGATTCTGGTTATTAAACCTCTGTCAGAGACATAACCTGCAAGTATCTTCTCACATTCTGAGGGCTGTCTGCTTGCTTTACTTACTGTGTTCTGGGCTGTGCAGAAGCTTTTTAGTTTGATCAGGTCCCAGTAGTGTATTTTTGAAGCTGCTTCAATTGCCCAGGGGGTCCTCCTCATAAAATATTCACCCAGACCGATTTCTTCAAGGGTTTTCCCTGCACTCTCTTATAGTATTTTTAGAACATTTAGAGATCTCAAAATAGACCTGCCATTTAATCCTATAATTCCTCTACTAGCTATATACCCAGAAGCCCCAAAATCACATTACAACAAAGATATTTGCACCAGAAGGTTTATTGCTGCCCAATTCACAATCGCTAAGTCATGGAAAAAGCCTAAGTGCCCATGGACCCACGAATGGATTAATAAACTGTGGTATGTGTACACTATGGAATATTATGTAGCCTTAAAGAAAGATGGAGACTTTACCTCTTTTATGTTTACATGGATGGAGCTGGAACATATTTTTCTTAGTAAAGTATCTCAAGAATGGAAGAAAAAGTATCCAATGTACTCAGCCCTACTATGAAACTAATTTTTGGCTTTCATATGAAAGCTATAACCTAGTTATAACCAAAGAATTTGGGGAATGGGGAGAGGGAGGGAAGGGAGGGGGGAGGATGGGCGGAGGGAGGGTGATTGGTGGGATAACATCTCCGGTGCATCTTACAAGGGTACATCTGAAACTTAGTAAATGTAGAATATTGTGCCTTAGCACAATAACTAAGAAAATGCCAGGAAGGCTATATTAACCAGTGTGATGAAAATGTGTCAAACTGTTTATAAAACCAATGTATGGTGCCCCATGATCACATTAATGTACACAGCTATGAT
>CAUYPK010064455.1:0-63571 GCA_963574355.1 Loris lydekkerianus
TTTTTTTTTTAACTATAGTCCAGCCCTCCAATGGTCTGAGGGACAGTGAATTGGCCCCCTGTTTAAAAAGTTTGAGGATGCCCGGATTAGATAATCCAAAATTCCTAGAACCACAGATGATTCTCTTACAAAGATAATACAACAGGTTTACACATTTGCAATTTATGTTTGTTCATTTTGGTTATGTTCGCAATAATAAATGCTATGTGACTATAATATCCTTTTAATGTTTCAAAGAAACACTGAATTTTAAATATAATCTATTTACCTCTAAAGACTAAATTGAGCATCTATAACTATGGATAATCAATTCCTAACATTACTCAAATGATGTACCCACACACTTTTTATAGGCTAATTTATTCTAACCAAGCCATCTTAGGCATGCATGGTGGAGACAGGTGAAGGGCACTGCATTGAGAAAAACTAGTGATACTAAAAAAAAAATCACAATGCTGTTATTTGGCAGTTCTTGTGATTGGATTGGAAGACACTCTGCTTTGAACAGAATGATGCACAGTCAGTGTCCTTCTCATGGAGAGTGGCCTCTGTCTATGTTTCCCGCCCATTCTCTCTTCCTAAGTATCAGGTAAGAGTTCTCCCCAAAGCTCCTGCTGAATGCTAGCTCCTCAATAGGTTGAGCAACTGTCAACGAGACATTTGTCAGACAACTAGCAATGGTCAGACAATAATCCATCTTCCACCCCTGCTCCTGCCACCAAGGAAAGTCCTACATCACAATAAATTGAGCCATGAGTTATTTTAATGAGTAGTCAAGGTTAAGAACCACTGGTACAGAACTTCTTTCTTCTGTAAAGCCATCCTAGGTGGGTGAAATCTCCTGAGAGGTCATTAACACGTACAAAGAACTGACTATGATTCCCAAATAGGAATTTAAAGTCTTTTTTTCTTCATCACAGTTCCCAGCACCAGAGCCAGCTAACATAGTTAACAGTGGCCTTAGGCCTCTCAGGAGATCTACTCTTACTAGCTCACCAGATTGCCTTGATCACAGGTTGCCAGGCCTGTGTAGACTGTGATTAGGAATTTAAGAAATACACATAGTTTTTAGCCCTTTATGAATGGGAAATTCAATTTCTGTAAAGATTTTAGGAACACTGTTCTGAACAAAAAAGGAGAATCCCTAAATTTTATGTTAGGCCACCTGTTTAAAAAGTTGAATATTGTACAAAATATTCCAATTTATTACAAAATTGTCCCATGTTATCTGTTTATTGTCAGAGTGACATAAGTCTCTCCTCTTACAAGGTGAAATAGCTATGCTAATTTGTTAGCCCTTTTGTTGTCTGGTTTTCAAAAGACATGAATGACACTTAGGATTTGAGAACATGCAAATTATTTCTTAATCTTTATATATTTCCTGAATTGTCAATTAGCCTTAAGAAATGAATAGGGAGGAGAAGCACTATTCTCAACATATCAGCATAGATGATAAATGCCTTTTCAACTACAATAGTAGTTTTATTTTGTTTTTTGTTTTTTGGGTTTTTTTTCATTTACAGGAAGATCATTTATGTTGTCCACTATAGAAAAAAAAAAATCCTGAGGGCATTTCCGTCTAACTATTCTAGTTTTAGCCATATTACTCACTGTAACAGATGAGATTAATGCAGCTTTTCAATCATCTTTAAGCAAGAATATTCAGATGCTTTAGCAGCTGCCCAGCTTCTTAAGAACTCACTAATCCTTTAATCTCCAGACACTTTTTTTTTCATAAAAGATTCACAAGCAAAACAAATGCAATATGGATCAAAAAATTTAATCAGAATGCTTAAAATGCAATTACATTCATCAGGGTGTTCTGTTAGGCTGGGTATTAAATCTGGGCTTTATTCAATATCCTCCTTTTATTATAAAGCAATATTTTTCCACTCTGTAAACCATCTGATCCCTGGGCTAATGTCCTCTCTGCCTAAATATTAAAAAGAGAGAGCACTGTGAAAAATGAGCTAAAGAAATATTCAACTTATTTCACTGGAAAAAGTTCAAATCAGACTCTTCATGAAATCTTGTCTTATAAATGACCAGATAATTTGACCACCTGGAATTCTAAAGTTATGCTTTCAAACAGTAGCTACAGGATCATTATCCTACTTTAAATGTCAAATGTATATCCTCCTACACACTTCCTCAATCAAGTAAAAATGTCAACAATTTGAACTTGACAATAATAGTCCATTGTTCCTAATTCAGCTTTGCAAAGTGTAAAGGCAATGCTCATTTCTTCATGTACGAAGAATATCCTCTCACAAGTAAAAAAAAAAAAAATCTATCCAGGTTGTATTCTCCAATTCTCTATTTCACATCCAATAGCATTCAACTGTAACAATAGCTTTGAAATAAAGAGCTGTCCAGCACAGCATGATCTGAAACAGTTGGGTGCTTTTTTTAAGTCTATACCCTAGCTATAAAATGGTGGTTGGAGTTCTGTAAGACATATGGAAGTTAAGTGAAGCAGTGGAAGGAGTTCAGGGATTTCCACTGACAAATTCCATCCTTCGAGTAAGAGAAATTTATTCAAAGATGCAAACACATTAAAACCTCAAGTTTCACTTTATACTTAAGGGATTATTTGTAAAATTAGTAAATGGCCCAAGTATGCATTAAGCCAGTTTGCCTTATTTTTTCCTCCCAAAATGAGCTCTTGCAAGTGAAAACAAAATAAACTTAACATTTTCAATCCCAATTTTTCAACATTAGATGAAAACAGAACAAGTGATCAATGTATTATCATAGTCCTACATTCAATCATCAAGTGATTGCTATGATAATAATAAAATAAATAAATAAAATCTATCACATATAAGTAACTCAGCTGCCCCTTGTTACACTGTAAGATCTACATGAACTTGCAGTTAAGGACCAGCTAGGAGATCTAAGGTTTCAAGTGCTCCAATGTAAACCTAGCTGCATATTCTGTAAAGGCTAGAAAATGGGCAACATACTATACTAACATTGCCCCCATTACTGGTAGTGAAATTGTTGTGGGCTTCTACTGTGTCAGGCTCAATATGCATTAACTCATGAAGTATTCAGGATAGCACTGTGACATCCATAGTGTGTATTATAAAATTTTCTTTTCTAGGTCTCTTTTGCCTAAACTTGATTTTTTTTTTTTGTGTGTGTGTGTATATATATATATGAAAATTACTTATGTTACAGATAATAAAACTAAGAAATAGAAAAGTTATATACCTTAATCAGATGTGAGAGACAGAGCTGAGCTTCAAACGTAGACTGTCTGATTTCAAACCTCATGTCCTTATTCTCCAGACTAATTCTGCCTTCCACATTTAGCCTGTATTCTGGATTTAATTCCATATTTAGATATGTTTGTCACAAGGTATTTTGAAGCATAGAGCTTGCAATATTACTTCTCTGGTAGGGGCTCAAAACAGTAGAAAATAGAGGATACCCATTCTTGTGTCATGCATAGTTAGACTGTGGCAAAACAGAGTTTAGCTTGGATGACAATAGAAGAAATACAACAAAAATATTTGCAAGGAATGTGGTCTATGAAGACTTCTCGATTATAAGAAAGTTGGCATTGAACTTTGAATCATGTCCTGGCTTCTAATTGAACATAATGGACTAATGGGCCACAAGTCCAGTGTTTTCTGGCCTTGTGGGATTCTCACCTCTCTGCAGGATGCATTCACTACATGATGTAGGGACTGCCTTTTTAGGAACTGGGAAGCAAGGAAGCGATTAGGGAGAAGTATCTATTACTTGGCATCCTTGTATATAATTACTGCCTTTGTAAGTTGATTCAGAAGTTGAAGAACAGCAATCTTGAACCTAGTCAAAATTGTCATTCTTACAAAATTATAAACATGTATTGGTTTTTGTGGTTGATCCTCGCATACAAAATTATATAGGGATGATCCCAGTGGACTAGGGACTAGGTACCTGGAACTCACCCAACAAAGAGATTTCAAATATAAGGAGCAGTGGAGAGTAATTCAGGAGTTTATACGTGTATATCAAGGCAAATGAGACATTTATCACCTGGTATATTACTAGCAGGTGCTCAGCTGAGCTTGACATTGGTTGCATTATATCTTATTGTACATAAATTTACTCCATAGTAAGAAGTGATAGAAGATGACACTGAACAAACTACATACCAAAATGGTTTTTCTTGCTAACTAATGGTGTGAATTTTCTGCATAACCTAATGATTCTAACATTCATCTAATTTAAAATCCCTGAAAATTCTTAGACTATGGAAAACTATGATTGATGTGTATATAACCCTTAAGTACAGTTTTATTTTTCCTGTGCAGGAATAGAGAAGACTTTTTTCCTTATATATTAACACAAAAATTTTTGTGCCTAAATAGTTCTGCTCTATAAATAGTGTGCTTTGATAGTGAAAGTGTACATTAATAACTACACAGGTGGTAACTTTCACCAAAGATTATAGAAAACACTCATGAATAGGGTTTATTCTTACCTTTAAAAAAAAATACAGGCAAGCAGAGGACCGAAGTAATTAGAGAGAACCTCAGATGTTTAGTATTTGAAACAACAGGTACAGCTTTCTCCAAGTCATTCAGGAGCCAGAAAGGATTTCTACTTGGGATAATCAGAGAATACTAATCAATGAGCTGACAATTGGCAAAGATGGTAGAAAAGAACATCTCAGTTGGTGGAGCTGTCGTGGATGAAAAGAAGAAAAGCAAGATGTTTGGAGAACGGCATTAACTCATATGTCCAGGAAATATTTGAGGGTAGGGTTAGAGCGGCAGGGGAGGCTGTGAGGAGCCAGATCATGGCTCAGTAATCAAGAGTTCAGATTATCTGCAGACAGCTAAGATAGCCCTGTCTAAAATTATTTTTTTCTTTTTCTTAGAACTGCAGGTTATCTGAAACTAAATAATAATAGCAATTATCTTAAGACACTGAAGAGTTTAGATTTCATTGTGTACTCAATTATATATATCAGGTTTAAGGCAGGACATTTGGACCTTACCATCTAATTCAAAGGTTGCTTTGACCCTGCTCTGTCTGATATTCAGTACAATTAAAGATATGAAGCTGATCTTAAATTGTTGCAGAGACTCGCATTTGAAATAAATTATTATCACTTCTCAGTTTTTTTGCCAAGATCAAATATGAAATAAATTATTGCTTTTAGAATGTATCAGTCTTGACTAAAACTAATAAAAGATAAAGTGCCACACAACAAATTCTGTTTTGAATAAAAATTGACAGATGATGTTCAAAATCTGTCTGAAGAAAATGACACTTGGTGAAAGAAAAACAAAATAGGTCAAGACTTTTTATTCCAGGCTGACACTTCACTCATATTTTTCTGGAAAATCTTTTATGTGTACTATGACTCACATTAAAAATTACAACTCCTCTGGCTGGGCGGGTGGTTCACATCTGTAATACTAGCAGTCTAGGAGGCTGAGGTGGGAGGATTGCTTCAGCTCCGGAGTTCTAGACCAGTCTGAGCAAGAACAAGACACCATCTTGACTAAAAATAGAAAAAAAAAGCCAGCTATGGTGGCACATACCTGTAGTTCCAGCTACTCAGGAGGATGAGGGAAGAGGATCTCTTGAACCTTAGAGTTTGAGGTTCAATGATACTATGTCACTCTACATAGGGTGACTGAGTGAGACTCTGACTCAAAAAAATAAAAAAAAAAAAATACCACTCCCCTGACTCTTCATAGTCTGCTGGTGACCTCTGACAGAATCGGACCATTACTCTATTTCATATACTCATTAGTTTTTGATAACCGAGGTCTGGAAGTCATTAGCCTCTTATCAAAAATAACTACAGACTCCTCAGTGACATGGGGCCATTAGTCTAAGTTACTGCCTTTACCCAAAATTAGTTCTTGACTTATAAGGAGAAACAAGTTTCCCCAATTATTCCATTTATCCCATTTCTAAGAATATACAATAAAAAACTCCCCTATGACTATCAGAAATGTATGTTGGTTTTTCCTATTTATGCTGAATGATAAACACTAATTCCATTAGTTATATTTCACCACAATTTGTTATCATATTTAAAGGAGAACAATGGCGCAATAAAAAAAAAATCCATTAGTTACAATAACTTAAAAAGGATTCACTACCATATTACACTATGAGTTTGGTAATGGGTACTTGGAATGGATTTTTTAATTGTTTAACTACTGGATATTTTGTTATTCTTAACAATTTAAACTTTTCAAATTACTCGAACCATTTGAACCTTTATCCCTAGGGAATATGATAGCTTTGATCCACCAAAAGAACAATTTGAACTTTTCCAAATTATAGTTTTGGAATATAAATTATTAACAATAACAAATTTACCCTTAGACCTAGATTTTATGAGACTTACAAATCTATACTCTGTGAGAAAATAGAGAGGTGGTTATCAGGATAATTTTATAATCTGCAAAATCAAGGAGTCCATATTTTGAAGCCCACAATTATTTGGGCTGGAAAAATATGCTGTGTTATTTCTAATATAATGTTCTGTGTATTTGGAATAAATACTTTATTAAAATGCAACTACTCAGAAGAATGGAAAAATCAGAAATATGAACTTAGTACAAACGTAGAAGAGAATTTCTGGGTTATATGGTAGGTATATCACAGCATTAGTGGCTACTGCTAACAGTTTCTTAAGGCACCTGTATCAATTTAAACTCTCACTCATAGTATATGAGAGTTCCAGTTCCTGTTTATTCACCAACATTTTTTCCTTTTTTCCCTTTTATATCTTGTGTATTTCACTTAGCATGATGCCTTTAAGGTTCATATTTGCTGTAGCATGTATCAGAACTTCATTTCTTTTCATGTCTGAATAATATTCTATTATAAATATATAATATTTTGTTTATCCACTTATCTATTGATGGGTATTATTTTTCTTCTGCCATTTGGCTATTATGGATAACGCTACTATGCACATTGGTGTATAAGCATCTATTTGAGTCCCTGTTTTCTGGGGTTTCTACCTAAGAGATAGAATTGCTTAATTATATAAACATCCTATGTTTAACATTTATTACTTTAATTTTACCCTCTCTAGCAAGTGCTTAGGAGTATTTTATTGTTACATTAATTTGCTTTCCTCTGATAATTAATTTTGTTAAGAGGCTTCCCATATGCAGATTTGTACACTGGATTTCTTCTTTTGGAATGTTCTTCCTCAAGATTTAGCACATTTTTTATTGTGTTATCTCTCTGCCTTTATCTTACAGAAATCTAGACCTTCTTTATATATTTTGGATACAAGTCTTTGTCAGTTGTTTACATGACAAAAATCTACTCCCATTAAGTGACTTGTCACTCTTAAAATAATGTCCTTCCATGAACAGAGGTTTTAATTGTAACATAATCAGATTTATCAATCTTCTCCTTTATCCTAGAGTATTTGCATGTATGCATGTGTGTCTCCAAAGTAAAGAAGACAACCTCCTGGGATATTTGTAGAAGTTTCATTATTTTTCCTTGTATTTTTACACCCATCACCTACCTGGACTTGACTTTCTGTGCAGGGCATGAGGCAGGCATCAGGGTTTGTTTTTTCTATAGGCATACATAATTGTTCCAGTATTTTTTATTGAAATGATTGACTCCTGTTCATTATTTTTCTCCAGTGCCAGCTCTAGCATAAATAGTGACTATTTATGTGATAATCACTTTATTTTGGTAATGTCTTTGTCCTTTTACCAATAATATGCATTCTTATGTATTATAATTTTATGATAAGTCTGGATATCAAATAGTTTTAGTCCTCCAAATTTGACCTTTCTCTTCAAGAATATTTTATTTAATAAAAGACCTTTGCATCCTCATATTAATTTTAGAATAAGTTTTTCAGATTTTTTAAAATTAAAAACAAAAGAAAAATACCCTGAATAGATTTTGATTCCAGCTACATTTATGATATAGACTCAGTTTCAAGAAAATTGAAGTCTTTATACTATTTAGGTGTTCTAATCCTTGAGAAGGGGATTATCCCCATTTATTTATACTTTTTATTGTTTTTATTTAGAATTTTATAGTTATTCAATATGGAATATTTTTATGTAACAGCAGAAATTAAAAAATAAAAAAACGTGGAGAACTTAGAGTATATATATATATATATATATATATATATATTTTTTTTTTTTTTTTTTTTTTTTTTGAGACAGAGTCTTACTCTGTCCCTTGGGTATAGTATCATGATATCACAGCTCTACCAACCTCAAACTCTTGGACTCAAGTGATCCTCTTGCTCCACAGTAGCTGGGGTTACAGGAACCTGCCACAACACTCAGCTAGTTTTTCTCTATTTTTAGTAAAGATGGGGTTCTCACTGTTTCTCAGGCTGATCTCAAACATCTGAGCTCAAGCAATCCACCTAGCCTCGGCCTCCCAGAGTGCTAGGATTACAGGCATGAGCCACCTTGCTTGATCAATTTAGAGGATTAATGAAAAGTAAAAGTTGATAAAATTAAGAAATTCCTAGCAAAAGTGATCAAAAAAAAATTACCCATTATGAAACATAAAACGAAGATGGTACCAACAGTATAGATCTCATAAACATTAAAAAATAAAAGGATATTAAAAGTGCCTTATGCCAACAAATTTTTAAATAAACTAGACAAATTCTTAAACAAAAATCTAATCCATTTCTACTTGACACAGAAAAGATAGAATTAAATTACCCTATGCCTTTTAAATAAATTGAATCTATAATTAAAAACTTTTCTATAGAGAAAATTACAGAGCCAGATGGCCTCACCATCACTTTTGTAAACATCTAAGGAAGAAATAACACCAATCGCACATGGATTGGAGAGGAAAGGGAGGTTTTCCTATTCATTTTATGGTACTGACACAATCTTGATACTAAAACTTGACAAAGATATTTCAAGAAAGGAAATTTATTTACTAATTACTCTCATAAACATTGATTTAAAAATCTAAGTATATGTATATAGCAAATCAAAGTCAGGAATACACATAAAAGGGATAATATATTCTGACTAAGTTGGGTTTATTCTAGGAATGCAAGGTAATTTAGCATTCAAATATCCATCAATATAACTATCATATTAAAAGAATAAACAAGAAAAGAATAAATAAATAAATAAGAATAAATAAAGAAAAAGAATAAATAAGAATAACTAAGAAATGTAAAATAAGCATTTGATAAAATACAACACTTATTCCTAATTAGAACAAGCAATCAAACAAATTCTTAGCTAACCAAGAATAGAAAAATCATCCATTAATCTAATGACAGCTATTAATAAAACCTTTTTCAGTAAATATAATGCTTCATGGTAAAATACTAATAATTTGTTTCCAGTTCAGAAGGAAGCAATGATGTCTATTATAACCCCTTACATTCTGTATTTTACTTAAGACAAAGAAAGGAGAAAAGAAAAAAAAGGTATAAAAGTAGTAAAAGAAGAAGTAAAACTACTATACTTTGCAGACAACATGTCTGGGTACATATAACGATTATAAAGATTTCTTGGATAACTGATTATAATTAGTAGATGAATGCAGAAAATCTCAGCATATTGAGTCAAAACAGAAAAGCAACCATATTTCTATCTGAAAAAACCAAAACTTTGGAAATAATTTTTTTAAATATGCAGTTCATAATAGTATATAAAAATTCATATTGATTGATTAAAAATGGATACTTCAATATTACTGTGGTTTAAAAAGTATTATGGGAACACCATTCCCAATGGCTGGCAGTCTAGAGTCAATGTAAGAAGTCTTTATGGGTTATTTAAACCTTGGATAATATCTTCTCTGTTTTCTGTTAGGCAATTAAAGCCTCAAGCTGTGTTTGTAGAATGTTGTTTGTTGTGTCACTTTTCTCAGCTTTAGCTAGTCTAGTAATATCCTCTTATTGCAAAGGAAAAATACCAGACTCCTATATACATCAAGTCTATATTTACATGGCTTATCTCATTTATATTTCATAATATTTGAATTTAATATAATTATTATTAATAGAACTATTTGTCTGTATATTAACATATGAAACTAGATCTTCAAAACGTGATAGAAAACAGAGAAATAATGTAAGAGCACCACTTGCTGTTGCACTGTGAATAAATTTAGATCTCAGAGGATCCAAAGTTGTTTAAATAAGATATTACATGTAATATGATTAATAACATGTCAGCATTTGTATTTTTAAAAACGTTTTTAAAAATATATTGATAATTGGTTACTAAGTGTCATTTCTAGGATAGTCCTATATTTTATTCTGAATCTATGTGCATATGTATGTGTCTGTGTACATGTTTTATAGTCTTTATCTAATAAAATAATAATTTATAGTATTTGCCAACTGATACGTTCAATGTCTTTCTCTGACAAAATGAAGAATTGACAATCATCCTTCAATTCCTCCAATTAAAAAAAAATGCTAAGACCACACCCCCTGGACCTCAGCTAAAAGGACAAAGTAGATGCTGGGCCACCAGACAGTGAGCCAAGGTTTGGAAGGAACCACAGGCTTCCAAGCTGGTAGCCTCTCCCAGGAAAAGGGAAGAAAAATATAAACAGTCACCACCATTCAGATTGCTCTGCTCAGAGACAAAGTTGTAAAGGCAGAGCATGATGCCACAGTACACGAGGAGTGGAAAAGAGAGGAAAAGGGGGGAGTCAACTATGAAAACAAGGACTAATGAGGATTTTATTAATTTCAGTTAATTACTATATTTTTATTTTCTCTTTTAAAAAAATGTTTCTTCTTTTATTTTCTTTTTCTTTACTGTACCTTAGGGATAACTTAAACTTATATCCTAGAGTCAAAAAAGCAAAAAGCAACCACACATGTGGAGAAATCAGCAAATAAACAAATCAACTCTCCCAAGGGATCAAAATGGAGCTAATGCTGAAAATTCCCACCATAAAGAAATTTTTCAAATCACAGAAATGGAATTCAGAATAAAGATATCAAATAAGGTTAATGGAATTGAAAAGGAAGTTGAAAACCACAAAAAGAAGTCCAAAAAATGTCTCAAGAAATTAACAAAATCAAAGACAAAGTCACCAAGTATCTGGACAAAATTTTGAAGAATATAATGGAGCTTAAAAAATTAAAAAGAAGCATCCAGGAGTTTCAAAATAAGGCACAAAGTTATAGCAACAGATTAAACCACAGACAAGAAATCTTAAGAGTGTGATGATAAAGATCTCAAGCTAACTCAGTCATTTAAAGTGACATAAAAGGGGGGAAGTCAGGGTGGAGGGAGGGTAATGGGTGGGGCCACACCTACGGTGCAACTTAGAATGGGTACAGGCGAAACCTACTAAACGCAGAATACAAATGTCTACATACAATAACTAAGAAAATGACATGAAGGCTACATTGAACAGTTTGATGAGAATATTTCAGATTTTATGTGAAACCAGCACATTGTACCCCTTGATTGCACAAATTTACACAGTTATGATTTAACAATAAAAAAATAAACAAAGTCAATACCCCCCAAAAAATAAATAAATAAAATAAAATTTCATTATAGACAAAAAAAAGAAAAGAAAGTGACAGAAAAGAACAGAACAAAAATAGAGCAAACTGTTAGAGACATATGAGACTATACAAAGCATACAAACATAGGAATTATAGGTATTCCTGAAAGAGAGGAAGAAAGTCCCCAAAGCAAGGAAGTTATAGCTGAGAATATTATAGTTGAAAACTTCCCAAGCATCACCAGAGATTCAGATATATCGTCACCTGATGGATACTAAATTCCAGGATTATTCAACTCAAATAGAGCATCTCCTAGATGCATTGTAATTGACCTAGCCAAAGTAAAAAATAATAGAGAAAATTCTACAAGTAGGCAGGCATAAGTAACTAACCTACAAGGGTAAATCCATCAGGCTAACAGCTGATTTCTCAACATAAACTTTATAAGCCAGAAGGGAATAGCATGATATCTTCAATCTTCTCATGTAGAACAACTGCTAGCCTAAGATTCTGTATCCTGCAAAACTAAGCTCTGTATTTTTTTTTTTTTTTTTTTATTGTTGGGGATTCATTGAGGGTACAATAAGCCAGGTTACATTGATTGCATTAGTAGGTAAATTCCCTCTTGCATTCATGTCACTACCAGACCTGACCATCAGGAAGAAATCAGACTGTACTAAACAAAGAACACAATAGACTCCCAATAAAGTACAACTATCTAGAAACTAAAGGAAAAAACCTAGCTACCATAAGGGCCCAAGTGATAAAACAATGCAACAGAGTCCCACACAAAAGGACTAACAGAAATCCACCCTACTTATAAATTTTCTCAGTAAATGTGAAAAGGTTAAATTCCCCACCAAAGAGACATCAGCTGGCTGATTGGATGAAAAAATACAAGCCAAGGATCTCCTGTCTTCAGGAAATTCATCTAAGCCCCAGGAACATATCAAGAGTCAGGGTGAAGAATTAGAAAATAATTATTTCATGTAAATAGAAACCAAAAAAATCTATTCTCATTGCAGATACCACTGACTTCAAAGCAACAAAAGTAAGGAAAGACAAAGACAATTATTACTGGTCAAGGGAAAATCCAACATGCAGATATATAAATCCTAAATATTTGTGAACTCTATTTAGGTGCTACCAGAATTATAAAGCAAATTCTATTTGATCCAAACAAAATGATAAGCAACAGCAACATAATAGTTGGGACTTCAACATCCCAATGACAGAACTGGATAAATCCTACAAGTAGACATTAAATTAAAAAAAACAAAACAAAACAAAAAAAAAACTTTGGAATTAAACATGATTCCAGAACAAATGGGCTGAACACACATCTACAGAACATTTCACCCTAATACCACTGAATATATGTTCTTCTCATCAGCTCATGAATCATTTTCAAGATTTATCATATCCTGGGTCAAAAATAAGCCTCAAGAAATTAAAAAAAAAAAAGAAGAAATTATACTGTGTATCATTATAGACTGCAATGGCATAAATGTAGAAATCAATTCCAACAGAAACACTTATCCCCACACAAAGTCATAGAAACTAAACAACTTATTGCTGGGTGATAGCGGGGTCAAGGAGGAACTAGAGATGGGTTAATGGCTAACTTTAACACAATTTATCTACCTGAAACTGTTTCTTTTCTATTATAAAATATAATAGAAAAATAGAAAAATTTTCTATTATATAAAATATAATAGAAAATAGAAAAATACATAAGAGTATAGGTTAATGTTTTACATATTGTGACAAGTAGTTAAGAGACCAGGTAATTGTAAAGATGCAATTTAAAGTTGCTAAATTCTCCACTCTGGGGAAATGCATGTATTCATTATGGTAAAATTATAGTACATGGGTAAGAATCTCAAAACAATAAATCCCCTGTCATCTGCCTGAGAAATTGGTGAGGACCTCCAGGATCTGAGAAGTTGCTATTAGCACAATAAATGTGAATGTGCTGTTATTTAAAGGCATGTATATATTTCTTTATGTAACACACAGATAGGTTCACTTACAGGCACAACTGCAGTCACACACATGTAAAGTTCTTAGGGAAATTAGGCAGTGTGGGCAGGGAGAAAGAAGAAAGCAAAAGATGAAGAGGGAGAGAGAGGGGAGGAGAATGCACAGTGGTGTAGAGACTTAGAGGCAGAAGAGCAGGCAGTGAAGGTGAGGTAGCTTACGCAAGCAGTGAGGACCAGTCATCAGCTAAAGACTAAGCAGATCACTTACTCTCTTGTTCTCACGGGCAATCGCGTGACCAGAGTTATCTGCTTTGATTCCCCAATGTTGGTAACGTAAGAAAGTAAAGTCAGTAAATCAACTTGTTTAAGTGTGAATCAGAATTTATGAGATTAAAAGTCAAAATAAATTTCAGAGACTAACAATCATAAACCTTAGCATCATTTGGTTTAGAGTCTTTGGACCCTTTTGTGCTGGCTTATCAAGATCCTCTATTAAGTTAAATAAGGAACATATCTACAACAGGAAATGAAGGGGTAAAAAATCATACCTCACAAAAAAGGTGACTTTTCTGGCAGCAATAAAAACCCTGGCTAGCATTTTCTCTTTTAGCTACAACTAAAACATAGTTGCAAGTGAGAAATAAAATTTTGAGATAGATGTTTGCTATTAACAGAGAAATATACTTTCCATTACAATCTGGTACGTTGTATGGTTTTTCTATTCCAGATAGGCAATGTATCTTTTTTTCTGTGTGCGTGTGGTTTTTGGCCCAGGGCTGGGTTTGCACCCGTCACCTCCAGCATATGGGACCAACGCCCTTCTCCTTTGAGCCACAGGCGTCACCCCAGCAAGGCAATGTATCTTTTAATGTAATGTGATGATGCTATCGTCTGAAGCCTTTACAGATATCTTGCTAAATTAATTCAATTTTAGTTATCAAAGCTGTAAATGAATTGAGTTATTCAGCAATCAATGAAATCTAAATGAAAACTCACTGTTCTTACCCCATTTCTCATGCATTCTCTTGAAATACCTTGTTCAAGAAAAGATTTTTTGATATGGGCAGTACATAAATATATGTTAACAATAAGCTTTAACTCAGTTATGACCCCACTGTCAGGTTCACATACATTATTTAACCTTTGTCCAGTCAGAAATACACCTGTACTCACATTTTAAGGCTGAATTTCATGAATAATATACATGTATTTTATAAGTTTAGTTGGTAAAATTATTCAGGTAAATGACTATTTTTAAAAAGATATGACCTGTTTGATGAAGTTTTATATTAAAACTCTCCATAGTTAATTTTAAATTCACTTCAAAGTTATACAGTTTTGTCTTTCTTCATAAAAGAAAATAATAATAACACAATTCTGACTCTCTAGTGAAAGATACTTGGTTTTATTATAGAAATATTTTTGGGTGGTAACTTTATGAGTTGCTTTAGAATTAAATTGCTCATGATCTCACATTAGATGTAAAAGCTGATGACAAAAATGATGCAAATAATACATGAAATTTGCAGGTTAGATACCCAGAAGTGATCACTTGTGTAAGACTCAATGAGCAATTAGCAGAAATGGTTAGCAGCAATGAATAAGAAATGTAAACTTGTTCTGTTAACTTATGTCCTATTTCTGGTAGATAAATCACAAATCAATAATTCACTTTAAGCATATTGTCACTGGCAAAACAAAGTTGTTAATGTAGTTACTGAATTTCTCTTAAACTTTCTATTCTTGTGTAAAAACATAAATGGTGGTTATTATGCACCAAAAATTCTCCTGGCATTACTTTAATATCTGTCAAAAATCAATTTGATTCTTGAAGCCTATGTGACAAAAATCACAAGCCAATTTCTATTTTAAGTCACAAACCTGTCTAACAAGCTTTTTCATAAATTATAAGGAAAGTATACCATGACTGTAGGATGCCAGTCTCAGACAAAAAAGACATGGCCGCTCACTCTTTGTAGTTTAACTCATTTGTGCTTTTTAATTACTCCAATTATTTTCTAATAGTTCAGCATTATTCTGACTAATTTCTAGCTACTGAATCTTCAAAAGAGTGTTATAAACTTATCTCTCTTAATTTGCTGTTTTCTTTATTTTAACAACATCAAGAAGCTAATAAAACAAGTTTACTCATGTCAAATTTTTGATTAAAAACAGATTGCTCCTTTTATGTGATAACAGACTTGAAGCAGGATGAAGTCACCTCAATTATCATTGTCCCTGGGATTTATTGTGTACTACTCATCTAAGGTAAATAATTGGCACCTTCTAGCTTGGAAGTGATTCACACATTTATAAACCGGCAGTTTTCTGCATTTCTGCCGCCTCGCTGGCACCACTACAATTTGTTAATGGTAAATATTATAAATTTAAATTATTTCATGGAAACACTCAGTGCTATGGAGCCTATGGAAAAATGATTTTCCAAATTATAGAAATCTTAATCAATGGTTAATGTCGATACTAAAAAAAGGAATATTCACTCCTACATTAATACTAGCCCATTGTGACACTACTGTGATGCTATGGTCTAAAAATAATTTGTTACAAAAGTAAATTCTTAATTAATGTCAGTTCTCTTGGAAATAAAAAAATAAAACTCAAAAAGAATAAGGAAAAACCAAAGATAATATTGATAGAACAGATAAACAATCTGAATATTGCCACTAACAACAATATGAAGAAAAGCCTATTAATATTAGCTAGAGCCTAATAATGAACTCTTTTCATAATTTTCCACATCTCTCACAATTGATACATGTGAAATATACACACTAAATTCAAGTTTTTGATGATCTTAAGAATTAAAAATAGCATTAAAATATTAAAGGAAACTTATTACTTTGGAAGGAATGGGTTTTGAGACTTGGTAGGAAAATAAACTAATGAAACAACTCAGCAAGGTAAAGAATACACAGGAACAGAGGATCTGTACTGCTGACTAATGGGGTTTAAAGTGAAATACTAAATTTTTGACTAATGTTGAAGCCAGCAAGTGATAGTTTTTAAAAAAAACTTAAGGCATAAATAAATAGTTACATTATCGGAAGGGCAATTCCCTTACTATTTGTACCTTCAGCATTTTAAATTCCTTCAGTTATAACTGAGTCAATATAAAACAGAATTATCCAAAATTTTTTCATTTACCTCACAGTTACTGAAATAAACAAGAGACATTGACAAAAGGCAATGTTGCCTCTCCCTTAAAAATCTCATTCAAGGTCCTGGTTGTGTGGCATTAAAACAATCATTAGATATGTTTTGAAATGTTTTGAAAATGTTCATTTTCGAGCAAGAACTGCGAACCTTTCCATGTTAACTTTTATTATGCCCATATTTATTTGCTAAACGGATAAAAACAGTAACTTTATAATTTGACAGTAACTATAAGATGATAAAAATCATAGTTAATAGCCAAATTAATATGATAAATTCTGTTTATTAACAGAAAATAAGAGAATTCACACTATGCTTTTAACTCAATTAAATTTATTTATTTATTTATTTATTTATTTATTTATTTATTTATTTTCAGAAAGTGGCATCTTCTTTTGGTATCTTAGACCAGAAAAAGAAATCTTCCAGAGACTTTTGTTCAAACATAACTTCTATAGAAACTATTCACTTTATAATTTGACAGTAACTATGTGATGATAAAAATCATAGTTAATAGCCAAATTAATATGATAAATTCTGTTTATTAACAGAAAATAAGAGAATTCACACTATGCTTTCAACTTAATTAAACATATTTACATATTTATTTATTTATTTATTTTCATGAAGTGGCATCTTCTTTTGGTATCTTAGACCAGAAAAAGAAATCTTCCAGAGACTTTTGTTCAAACATAACTTCTATAGAAAATATTCAGGAGTCAAAAATAATAAGATTAATACAAGACTACAACCCTGCATTCTTAAAAGTCTTATATTTAAATAATTGATTAATGCGTTTTCTTGGCCATTTTGTGTGTCACACACAAAAAAGGAACTTTTAGAACAGGTGAGGAACCTTCTAAATATATAGAATTTGAAATAGAAAGAAGCATATAAATCTGCTGATATTTGATCATTATTTTACCAGAAAAAAAGCAATTTCATATGATTCAACCCTCAAATTAAGTATGAGTAAAGTATGAAAGGAATCATGTATGAACAAAAATAAGCAACATTGTAACTCAATATATGAACCTATGGAGGTTTTGTATCATAGCTTCCTTTACACTCACTGGAAAAATAGAATGAATCGTTTCAGTTACCTTTTCCTTTTCTGAGACTATTAGAAGCATCAAGAGAGAACCTGGGGAGTCTAATTCTCCTGCTTGTGGCAGTGGCCAAGACCACCAGTCCTGTCCCTGTCCTCACAAATCCCACTACCATCTCTAGGTTTCCTCATCATCCAGCCTTGGGAAATACATGCCTGCGTCTTCAGCATCCCTGCCACTTTTTTGATTCTTTTCCAAACCTCTGTGGGTGCTCTGACCATGGTCCCCTCCAGTCTCTTTGCCTCATCCAGGCTACTGGTGCTACTGTCTTTTTCATTCTTGGCATTAAGCCCTTTGGCTTCAGACTTGTCCTGTATGTTACCCCTGTCTATGGGCGACCAGCTCCTGCTCATGGACCTTTTGAGGTTTGCAAATTCTTGCCCTGAACCCACTGAAGGACTTGATCTGTACTCCTGGGACTCTTACTGCATGCCCAGGAACGCCTCTTCTTGGAGCACCAACTCTAGACTGCTGCAGGGCAAGTTCTTATGCAGAAGCTGGTGGTTCAGATTGAGGAAGTCCTTATCCCACTTAAACTGCCCTGACAAAATGATAGCAGGACCTGAAAAGTTCAGGATGCAGAAAGTGACAGCAAATTGGGAAGTTATTATTCTGATTATCAAATCTAGGGGTCCTCAAACTATGGCCCGTGGGCCACATGAGGCAGTGTGATTGTATTTGTTCCCATTTTGTTTTTTAATTCAAAATAAGATATGTGCAGTGTGCATAGGAATTTGTTCATAGTTTTTATTTTTTTTTAAACTATAGTCTGGCCTTACAATGGTCTGAGGGACAGTGGACTGGCACCCCACTTAAAAAGTTTGAAGACCCCTGAAATAGACTTTCTAAATGTTAAACATTTATGTATCAAGAGATTTAGGGGAAAAAAATCACCCATATGGCAAATTCTGTTATATCTCTATATTCATGAGAGAGATAAAGATTGTTGAGAATTTTCCTAGTGGCAGTCTTTTGTAGAAAGGGTTTGAAATCCCTTTATTTGGGAGGTTTCCATCCATATAATTCTACTAAAAACTCTCAAGATTTTTTGTTTCTTTTGCAAGCAAATGTCACTAAAGTATTCAGGGTGGCCATAAAGTGTGTGTGCAATTATAAAGACTTCTCTGTTATTGCTTAGGAGACTTAGAAAAAAATCTGAACTAACCATAAAATTAAATGGCTCTATAGTATGTATAAAATATTTTGTTTTTCTTATCTTTGGATTGGTTCTCCACAATTACCTTCTAATTTCTATCTTGGAGTATCTATACCTGAAAGAAATATACTCTTTAAAATACTCAGATGATGTTCCTCTGACTAGGTAAAATGGGTTGATAATTATTTTATCTACTTCGTAAGAAAACATAATTTTGCTTTGGTAAGTCACAATTAACAGGAGTACAATATTGGGACCACAAAACAATATACTTAACAGAGTCATAAAATTAGATTTTGTGATTTAGTTCAAAGCAATAGAATCTCAAAGAACAGTGTATTTCTGATTACTTGAATGTTGAGTAGGCACAACCAACCATCCCACAATGCCGAACATACTTGTCTATCAGCTTTTCCCATATTAATTAGTGGTATTATCAACTCCCCTTATACTGAGACCAAAGGGAAAAAAGTCATTGCTATTTCTAACCCAATTCAACACAAATCTTGCCAGTTCTAGCACCAAAATAAATAATAAATTAGCCATAGAATTTTCACCTCCATTGACATTATTACTCCCTTGGAAGAAAGAGTTTCTTAACTCTTTTTAAAATGTAAAATAAATACCAATAAGTCCCCTTTTAAGTCCTATAATTATTTTCTCCCAACTATTCTGTAATCTTATCCCAGGTTTTTCTCTGCACTTCTCTCCTACTACTATTTGTTTATTATTATTTGAACTGTTTTCTATTTCAAAATTATGACTTGTTATTCCTGTCTAAGACCACTTAAACAATGTTTGCCTTATAAGAATTTTATAGAATTTGATATCAGAAATCTAAGCTTTACCATATTGTATTATTGTACAAGTACTGGCTTTCGATTAAATTGTTAGTGTGTGACAAGGAAAAGTTTCTTGATAATGTAATCATGACTCTGATCAGAATTTATATAAATGAGGAAGCAAGTACATACACATTTAAAAAGCAAGTCAGTAAATGGACATTAGTTGATTCTGTGAATTATTAATCACATTATTTAAAAAAATATATTATCTAAGGTTATCTTCATGTAAATATCCTCAATAATTTGCTAATAAAGTTAAATATAAAGTTAAAAATATGACAACAGATATAGGACTACAAATACTTTAACCTAAATGAGTTTTTATTTTGCTTTTCAAATGTTCTGAGATTTCATGTGATCTGAGGAATACAAGTAATCTGAAATATCAGATGATGAAATGTATAAAAGGACAACTCATTCTATATATTTCTTTATATATTTATTTATTTTGTCCAATGTGGATAAAGAACAAGTTAATATCTTTTATCTGCTATTCTCTTTACTCTTTAGAGTGTGATTCAGCTCTATAAAAACAGTAATCCAAGCAGAAAAATTGGCAAATGGACCTGAAAACCTGAAACTCATATTTTCTCCAGTGAAATTATCTTATAATCATTGGCATGAATTGAACATTTCTGCGCATATATATATATATATATATATATATATATATATATGCACAGAGACAAATTTAAAATTATATAAGCACGTATGTAGTACATCACCCAGGATTTATGATAAAAATCTAAAAAATTATAACATTTTAAAAATATTTAAAAGGTCACATGGAATATATTTCGTTCTTAAAAACACTTTTTTTTTTTTTTGGTCTTTTTTTTTTAAAAAAAAAGAGATGGGGTGTTGCTATGTTGCCTATGCTAGCCTTAGAATCCTTGGACTCCAGCAATTCTCTTGCCTCAGCCTCTAAAGACAGACCATGCCACTGTGGTCATTTTAAAGTACCTTCTTTTTATCAAATTAACTGTTAGACTAAATCTTAGTGCAACAATTTCAACCTATGTTCATTGTTATAATAATAAATGTCCATATTAGAATTATGTTTTTGCACTATGTATGGCTAATCCTTCCCACAGTGTACATCTCTATAACCAAGGACTTCACTGCTTTGCTCCAGAAAGCACTAGCATTCTTTTCTTTCCTCTTCAAAGAAAAGCCTCTGTTACAGCCCTGGCTGCTTCTTAGATACGTGATAACATCCATGTATATTACACCTTAAAGGCATCAGATTCTACTATTGAATCCAGGACCATATGTTGGGTTTCCTAGAGTAGCTATTATTTGTCTGATTAAAGTCTATCCTCTCAGATTTTAAGTCATATTTCTGAGATAGAATCGAGTACTTGTGCATAGAGGAGGGTGCAGTGGCCTGTCTACCTACTGAAGGCTGGGGCAACCCTGGAAAGCAAGTGAAGGTAAGCTGGCAGGAATGGTAAAGAGTATCTTAAAAACGGGAGGTCTTAATCCACAGAAAATTTGTATCTTAAAAATGGGAGGTCTTAATTCCACAGAAAATTTGTACTTGAAACCATAAGAATTAGGAAATTAGTGAGGCTCTCCTAGGTTTTAAGAATGTGTCTTGCTTCAGGTTTTGTGAACTGAAATCATTTCTGTTCCCATAGTGTATATCACCCAACACGGGGGCCCAGGATCCTCTTCACAGGCCTGATCCCCTGAGATGAAACGTAGATAGTTCACCTTTTAAACTAGAAGGCACAGTGGAGAGAAGACACGTTGAGTGTATGTATGAATGAATTATGCAGAATTATCTTTAAAATCCATAGATAACATTCATTATGAATAATTTTTATCTTTTTTGTTGATTATGTATAACCTGTATCTCAGTTATTAGATTGTTCTCTGATGAAAGAAGCCCTAATTATTTATTTTTGCATTTGTCATAATACCGATTTACTAGACCCTGATGTACTATGTTGCATATTGTACTGAATTAATACTTAAAAAGATTATTTGGCGCCATGGTTATGTATTTTCCATTGTATCTCTCCACTTTTTTTGACTCAATCTTTCACCGATTTCTGAGATAATGCCTCAAAGTTGTTATTTTCACCATGTCTGAATCCCAGCTTTCCTATCTACCCCTAGGTCTGTTACAACGGTCTCCCAAGCAGGATGTTTGTCTTTTGTCTTGATTTTCGTCTAAAATAGAACTATCATTAGCATTTTGTTGCTCTCTACATAAAAGTGTTTGATGAATTATTATTTCCTCTAAGGCAGAGTCTAAATATCCCCAGTAAAATATATTAGACCCTTTGGAATCTTGTCCCAACAATTTTTCACTTGATTTTAAATCACTGCATTACATGAAAACTATGACCCAGTCACACTGAATTGCTTCAATTCTGCCTAAAACACACGATGTTATCATGAAACACAGCATAGCATAGTGGCTAAAAGGCCAGACTCTGAAGCCAGATTACCTGAAGTCACACACACCTGTGCTTATAACCGTAGCTGGCAGAATTTGGATCATTATAATATGGTTGTTTTTACACAGCCACCCTTATCTCCTTGGGTCTAACTCATCCTGCCTTCTCCCCTGCTCTCTGATGTGCTGGCTCATCCATTTTTCTCCAACCTTCCTGGCTGCTATCTTTTAATAATGATTACATTCTTGATTAAAGTATTTTGCCACCTACTAGAATTATGTTCTGTTTACATTTTTTCTTTACCACTACAAAAATGAGGTTATTAGGCAGCATAAACCAACTTGTTATTTTAGTGACCCTATTACCTAGCATATGGTCCAAAATAGAGGAGAGTTTGTAATAAATGTTCGTTGGACTGAGTTAGGCCAAATAATCAAGACTCAAATTACATTGCTTAAACCATAACACTAGACAGAAAACTCAGTTCTAACAGGTATCTAAGAAACATTTTCACATTCTGAGCACACTTAATTGTATCTTTCTAATGGAGTATTATGAAGTTATAAATGCCATTTAAAATACAAAGTTATAGTAATATATTTAGCACCTTGCTTTCCGGTCTGATTTTCTAACTCAACAAGAACTTCTTCTAAAAACAGACCCACAAAACCTGTGTAATGTTACTTTTAAACTTCTTTGGATACAAATGACTTTCTGGGTGGATTTCCAGTGACAATTCTCTTGAGAAATGGTGAAAATCCTAAGAGTGTTTGTGATACATACTGTCAATACTTAGCAAGAGTCCACAGTCCTCCTAGAGAACTGATTTTTATTGCATCCTCTCAAAATCATCATCCTCATTTTCTTTCCCCAGGTATTTCCATCCCTCTGTATTCTCTACCACTCTTTTTATAGTTACCTATGCAATTCTAATAGGTTTTGAAAATTTTAATTGAAAATTGTTCCATTTAGCATGCCATAAGTTAGGGGAATGAAGCTCAGTATACACTATCTTAATACGTGTCACTGTTCCTTCAAATTATCAAGACAATATTTTGGGGGGTTCTCAGGTACAAGAAGCCATAAATAAAGTAGTTCTTTTGTGGTTACATCAGTTTAAAAAAATGTCTTTAAGTTTTCTATTTAGTTTGGCATTGCATTTAAATATGCTACCCTAACTATCCATATTATATTTAATAATATTATTTATACGCTACAATTATATTTTCCTATTGTTGTGGTCTAATTTTAAAACTTGGCCATATGCCCATTACTACTTATATTAAAAATAAGATATGAGATTTGTGTACAGTGCTGAATTAAAAGAATATATCTAAAGAATAGAATGTAAGTTAATGTGGTATCAAAATTCTAATACCAATCAATGATATATTCTAATGGGCCAATGCAAAATCGCTATCACCCTTTGTGGTATAAACTTCACATAAATAAAATATTATAATTCATCTGAAGCACATAGGTTATCGAAGTAAAGGAATATTTTCCTAATTATATCTAAAATGCAAAAATCATACAATTTCCATTCTCAAAGGGGCATCCAACACTTGCTAATTTTTATTATGAATAAATGTTGCCTTTCCAAAACAAAATGAAAAATTTATATATTCTCAGTGAGTACTTCTGTGAATTTCAGCAACATCAGTGAGAATCTCCATCTATTGTCTTGAGAAATAAAAAATGTTGAGTTTTGATCAAGAATGTCTCCTCTAGGCTAATTTCTTATTGTCAGTATAAGAAAGCTCAATTCTTCCTTTATTTAAAAAGTAACCATTAACTTTTTATCATGTAGCCGGCAGACTGGGACTTACTTTTAAGAAGTCACAGCTTAGGACTGGGCACAGTGGCTGATCCCAGTAATCCTAGCACCCTGGGAGGCTGAGGAGGGTAGATCCCTTGCCCTCCAGAATACAAAACCACCCTGAGCAAGAGGGAGACTTTGTCTCCACCAAAAACAGCTGGGCATTGTGGCGGCCACCTGTAGTACCAGCTACTCAGGAGACTGAGACAAGAGGATTGCTTGAGTACAAGAGTTTGAGGTTGCTGTGACCTATGATGCCACAGCACTCTGCTTAGGGTGACAGAATGAGACTCTGTCTCAAAAATAAATAAACAAATAAGCCACAGGTTAGTATGGAAACATAGTTTCAAATATCACCCCACAGTGTGATTACAGCTGTAATTGAGCTTGTATAATATTAGTAATATCAAGCAAGAAGTAAATCATTTTCCTGGAGAAACTGTGGAAATTCTTCTTACCAGGGAGCATACAACCAGAGAAGAGACAAGAAATATGTCATCGTATAGGGATGTGGAAGGTGTTAATTCAGAATCCTTTAATCTATCAGAAGATATCTGAGCAAGTCTGTAGTCTCAGTTACTCAGGAGGCTGAGGAAGAAGGATCATTTGAGCCCAGAAGGTAAGTCTAGCCTAGCAACATAGAGAGACTTCTCTTTAATAAAAATCATGTTAATTCCTATTTAGTAAGCCCATGGTATGTGATAGCTAATTAAATAATTTCATCGTGCCATTGTAGTAATTCATTAGACATCATTCAGTTACCCTTTGCTTCTTAAAGGGCCTTTTCCAAAAGCAGTACCTTGGCATCCCCCAAAATTCTAACAATGGGTCATTCAAACTTCATTGTGGCAAATTTTCAGAGCACAGAGTTATATCTACACTCATGTACTACATCTACATCAAATTATATTCCTTTGCAATAAGTATAGGACAATACATCAAATCTTATATCAATTATAAATAAAAGGAATCTAACTTAAGCAAACCTCTGTAATATGTGTTTTTACACATAATAGGTCCCCAACAGGGGTCCTCAAACTGCGGCATGTGGGCCATATGAGGCGGCGTGATTGTATTTGTTCCCGTTTTGTTTTTTTACTTCAAAATAAGATATGTGCAGTGTGCATAAGAATTTGTTCACAGCTTTTTTTTTTTAAACTATAGTTCAGCCCTCCAATGGTCTGAGGGACAGTGAACTGGTCCCCTATTTAAAAAGTTTAAGGACGCCTGCCCAAGGATGTAGGGACCTATTACAAATACCTTTTAAAATTGTATCTAAAGAAGTTACATTATTGTGGATATAATTTCAAGTAACACCTGCGGCTATTTGTTGGTCTCCTAACACTAGACCTGACTGTGAGACTGGATGTGTTCACTGTAAATAGAAACATATAAAGAGAGAAGGGAGGGCTAAGTCAGTAAGAGAAGAAATGTCCGAAGGGGAGGAAGGTAATAAGAGGTGCAGAGGGTACACGGAGTGGGTCTGTGAATAAAAACCATCAGATTAAATAAGCACACATTTCAGTCTCACGCTCTGTGAAGTTAGACATACATTTTAATAATTGGTTTTAATGATTATTCATGAACGAATTATTAATTAACTTTCTAGACTAAAAAACCATTTCATACTTGCTAAGTAACACACCCTCAAATGAAAAAATACACACACACACACACACACACACACATATACAAACACACACACAGAGAGATGAAGGCTAAAGAGAGCCAAAGCCTTTCGCATCATTAGCACTGATGCAAAGTCTTAGCATTTGATCTTGTTATAATTCATGCTCAGTTTGTTAGAACATTTCCACATCACAAATTACAACATTCAGGTTCAAGGATGGATATAATGCACACAGAGAAAATATTGTCAGTGAATTCTCCTTCAGTGAGCTTGATAATAGAATTATATGTGCACCTTTGCATGGTTTGCTTGAAAGTCTATGCCAATGTCAGCAAGAAAGGGGTGTTTTCTTTAATCTCTCTTGAGAACACTAATTTTTCTGGCAATCTGAACCTTTGTTAATATGTCCTGAGTCAGGAATATAATAACACCTCCTCAGTTTGTAGATAAAATAGATTTCCAAATGACCAAAAAAGCTAATTTTTTTCTTGTTTTCCTTGGTAAAAAAATAAATTTAGAGTCATGGTAGAATGAGCTGAGCCGCAGGTCAATGTACTGAAAGGTCAACACGTTATGGTAATTCCCCTCCCCTGAAAAATAGGTTCAAACCCAGTTACAAATATTGCTGTGTCTCTCTTTGCTACAGTGTGCATATTATAAATGTTCTCATTGTGAGCAACACCATTTTTCAGTGTGTTAATTATCTATTAGTTTTACTGATGAACATCACAATGTGCAGGGAAAACTAGATTTACTTTAGTCATAAACATACAATATAGAAAACATTTTTAAGTAAATTAACAACATGAAGCATGTAATTTGTTCTTTTATTGTTATATTTTATTTCAGATTAATATCAAGGTACAAATGTTTAGGTTACATTGTTTTCACTTCTAAGGTAAAGTTCAGTTCACCCAGGGGGCGTGCTGAACACCCTCTCATTGCGCACAGTAGGTGAGATCACGCCAATCACCCTCCCTTCTTTCTCTCCCCTCCCCCACCACTCCCTTCCCCCTTGTTAGACTATACCTGTGTTTTTCTTTCATGTGTCTATGTAGTTGTTTATATGTTGTTTTCATATTAATATTGAGTACATTAGATACTTGCTTTTCCATTTTTGTGATACTTTACTAAGAATAATGAGTTTCAGCTCCATCCAGGCAAACACAAAAGATGTAAAGTCTCCATCTTTTCTTATGGCTAAATAGTACTCCATGTATACATGAGTTTGTTCTTCTATTCATGGATTGATGGGCCCTTGGGTTGCTTCCACATCTTGGCAATTTTGATTCGAGTTGCAATAAATTATTCTACTGCAAATGTCCTGTGGTAAAATGATTTGTTTTTCTTCTGTGAAGCATACAATTTCTTAATAAAGAACTCAAATACATCACCTTGTTCGTGGTTATGTTGTAAAATAGATTCATTAGAAAGTGAAATGTTTAGTGATTTCCTAATGCTGTTCCTTAAAGGTGATGGAATGGTGAGGATGATTCAGTTAGGAAAGAAGGAATGAAAAGAATTCTCTGGAATTCTCAGTGAAGTGCTGCAGGTGAGTTCAGCCTTTCTAGTTCAACATAGCAAATTTTACTCTCTCACATTTCTTGAAATCACAGACTCTCAGAACTAGAAGAGGGCCTCGGAGAAGATCTTCAACTCTCATATTTGATGCATCAATGATCTTAAGAACATGTTAGACAAGTGGCCATGTCCTTTTCCAAAAACTGTGAAGTCACTAGCCTCTTGCAATTTCAGGAAATAATTTTAAAAATTTAAATATTATATTGGGTGAGACGCCATTAGAAACTGGTCCATAATGTCTCCCCATGATACAAAAATTTACAAATGTAGAATATGAAAATTATTATTAAAATTTCATTCGTAAAATGTAGAACATAAACATTGACAAAATTCTACTCCTAAGAGATATATATATATCCAAGAATTTTGGAGTTTTTCCAAAAGTAGGTTATATAGGTTCTATGACTTACTATTTTCTAACTATATTTTGAAGGACATCTTTCTTTTTCATTCAAAATAGAACTAGCTAATTCTGTTGTATAACTGTGTAATATAAAATATGTAAGCATAATTTTATTTATTTAATACTTATTTGAGGATGAGATTTTAGCTGTTTACAAATTTTCACTACAGCCAACAATGAAACATTCCTCATATTATACTTTTCCCCAAGGTGCTCAGCCTTCTATGGTATCAGTTTCTACAAGTGAAATTTAGTAAAAAAAAAAAATCTCTTTAAAAAATAGATATTGATGCTCTGCCTCCAAAAATGTGTCAGTTACAACTCTTGATATATATGAAACAGAATCAAAATTTTCACTCTGATTCTCCGAAAGAGTCATTGAATTAAAACTTTAATAATACGGCAATGGAGGTATAAAAAATAATCCCATGCTCTGTAATGAAAAAAAAACAATTCATTTTTCCATTTTGCTAGTTATATGTATTTACAATGAGAAATAAAGAAAAAATAGGAGATTTTGATAGCAGTCTCTAGTTCCTTTTCACTTGTATTTTTACTCATTCAGCTAAAGCAAGTACTTTCATGTTTAAAATAAATAAAAATGCAACTGAGTCAATAAAAGGCCTTTATTTGACTTCAGCATTTTAATCCATTGTAACTTTTAGCTGTGTCTAACTTTGCATTCTCCTTACCCTATCTCCTCTTTTATTATTATTATTATTAAATCATAGCTGTGTACATTAATGCGATCATGGGGCACCATACACTAGTTTTATAGACCATTTGACATATTTTCATCATACTGGTTAACGTAGCCTTCCTGGCATTTTCTTAGTTATTGTGTTAAGACATTTATATTCTACATTCACTAAGTTTTTTATAATCTATCTCCTCTTGATCATCAACTACACTTCATTCTAGAATTTTTTGCTTGTTTTTAATTGTCTGGGTATTTGCTTATGTAATTACTTAACACTAGGTCTTTAAATAATGAATTTGAAATAACTTGGTGAAAGTGGTATTTCCTCCAATAAACATGATAAAATTGAGGATTTCACTAGGCATCATCTCTGTATTTTCACACATTAAACATTGCATCTATATCGTCCCTTAAAGGGACAGTGCTTTTTTCATACTAGAGTGATATGGCAAGTTAGGTAGAGTACTTTCTTTTCATGAATGAAAACTTGACTTTTTCCTTCTCAGCAAGTTCATGCCCTGCCATATAGTAACACAGAGATTTCTCTTCAGCAAGTCTCATCCATTGTGCAGATGAGACCTTTGTTTTTCATTTGAAGTCAAAGAAGTTCAGCAATTGTCCTCTGGTCTCAAAATTGGATAAAAATATAAATCACTTTTTTTTACTGTGTAAAAATATTTTTGTTAACTTTCAAATATATCAAATTGCCAAAATAATGTTTTGCAAAGATTTGTCAAGGACCATACAATATGTGTGCTGTATTTACTACAAAATACCCACTCTTTCAGCTAAGGTATGCTTTGTCATCTTTAAACTACAACTGCAAATAAAAAACAAATAAAAATGCATTTAATCTAAAGAGTTTGCAGATCACTTTTTTTTTTTATTCCAAAGCATACATATCTGCATTTCTTTGGTTGTGGGTTATTAATATTTCATTAATTTTCAAGCTGCAGCAAATTCCCCTTGAGATATCATTAATAAAATACCATCAGCAAGATTATAGTCAAAATAGACAAACCACAGAGCCCATTTAATTACCTAGCAATGTTAAGAGTGCTGAGCCCTTGCTTCAGTTTAAAGAACTGAATAATGCACTGCTTTGATGATTACAAAGGGTCTTTAGCTTTTTCTGTTTTGTTGGTAATTTTAAGTATTTCTTATACATTCCCCACTTAGATACATCCCTTTATTTGCTCTTTTAAAATGATAATGAGCAAACTGCGAGGAAGAAGAAACCAGTACCTAAACACAGCCACACACCACGTAATAATGTTTCATTCAATCGTGGACTGCACATACACTGGTGGTCCCATAAAATTATACTAGAGCTGAAAATTCCTATCACCTCGGATGCTATAGCCATCATAATGTCATAGCTCAATTGTTTTATTTCTGTATGAATTTAGTGTAGCCTAAGTGTATAGTGTTCATAAAGTCTATGGTAGTGTAATATCCCAGGGCTCTCACTCACTCAGATTCACCTGGAGTAACTCCCAGTCCAGAAATTCCATTGATGGTAAGTATCCTACATAAGTGTAACATGTTTTATATTTTCTACTTTATTTTTTACTATATCTTCTCAATGTTTAGATATTTTTAGATACACAAATCCTTTGACCACTGTGTACAGTGGTCTACAGCATTCAGAACAGTTACACGCTGTGAAAGTTTGTGAAATAGGAGTGATAGGTGATAGAGCACACAGCCTCAGCGTGTAGCAGGCTATACCATCTAGGTTTGTTTAAGTATTCTCTATGATGCTCACATGATAATGAAATTGCCTAATCATAACATTTCTGAGAACATATCCTTAGCTAAAAAAAAAAAAAAAAAAAAAATGCATGACTGTATCTCTAGAATAAATTTAAAGTGGACAAATATACGGGCATTTGGCATTCAGAATATCAGATTTTTTTCATTTCACGGTCCTCAGTGACACATATAATTTTTTTTAAAGAAAACACATGTAATTTTGTTTAATTCTATTAATCAAAAAGTTAATAGAATTAAATATGCCAACATAACCCCTGCTCACTCTGAGAACACCAACATTGTTGATTCTGAGTAATTCCTTGCATACATCAGTAGGCATTTGGGATCTAGCAGCAAAGAAATTTTACTCCAACTCTAAATTACATGTGGTTATGATCACACCACATCCACTTGTGCTGAAGAATGGCAAGGGAGAGAAGTAAGATGAATCATACTTTCTGTATTTAGAGATACAGTCATGCTTTTATTTATTTATTTATTTGGTTTGCTAAGGATATATTCTAAGACATGTTATCATTAGGCAATTTCATCATCATGTGAGCATCACAGAGAGTACTTAAACAAACCTAGTTGGTACAGCCTGCTACACACTGAGAAGGAATACACATTCTCCAGGTGTGTATTCATACTGGAGCCCTGTTTATTTGAGAATTTGACCAGATTATGTATAGTAAATAAATTTTGTTATATTTAGTTAATATTAGCAGCCACTTTCCCTCACAAATATGTTGTTTTCCTGGATACATTTTAGAGAAGGTGTTTTCAGTAAAAAATGCAGACATAAAGAATACATACAGGGATTGCATTTATATGAAGTTCAAGAACAGATAGAATGTGTCTATGCTGATAGAACTAAATAGCGTAAAGTCTGGTAATGTGATACCTCCTGATTTGTTCTTGTTTCTGAGTAATGTATTTGCTATTTGAGGTTTTTTCTGATTCCAAATAAAACGAAGGACAATTTTTTCAAGTTCTTTAAGTATGACAATGGTGCTTTAATAGGGACTGCATTAAATCTGTAGATTGCTTTGGGTACTAGGAACATTTTAACAATGTTGATTCATCCCAGCCATGAACATGATATGTTTTTCCATTTATTAACATATTTAGCTAACTCTTTTCTCAGAGTTTCATAGTTCTCCTTACAGAGATCTTTCACGTCAAGAACAAATCAGGAGGTATCACATTACCAGAGTTCAGGCTATACATAAATCTATAGTGATCAAAACAGCATGGTACTGGCATAAAAACAGAAAGGTAGATTTATGGAACAGAATAGAGAACCAAGAGATGAACCCAGGCACTTATTGCCATTTGATCTTTGACAAGCCTATCAAAAATATTCAGTAGGGGAAAGACTTCCTATTTAATGAATGGTGCTGGGCGAACTTGCTGGAGACCTGTAGAAGACTAAAACTGGACTTGCACCTTCCACCATTAACAAAAATTGAATCTCACTGGATAAAAGATTTAAACTTAAGACATGAAACCATAAAAATACCAGAAGAGAGTGCAGGGAAAACACTTGAAGAAATTGGTTAGGGAGAATATTTTATAAGGAGGACTCCCTGGGCAATTGAAGCAACACCAAAAATACATTACTGGGATCTGATCAAACTAAAAAGCTTTTGCACAGCCGAGAGCACAGTAAGTAAAGCAAACAGACAACCTTCAGAATGGGAGGAGATTTTTGCAGGTTATGCTTCTGACAAAGCTCTGACAACTAGAATCCACAGAGAACTAAAACAAATCAATAAGAAAAAACAAATAAACCTATTTCTGTGTGGGCAAGAGACTTGAACACAAACTTCTCTGATGAAGACAGGTACATGGCTTACAAACACATGAAAAAATGCTCTTCATCCTTAATCATCAGAGAAATGCAAATCAAAACCACTTTGAGATATCATCTGACTTTAGTAAGATTAGCCCACATCACAAAATCCCAAAACTACAGATGCTGGCGTGGATGTAGACAGACAGAAGGGAATGCGTCTACACTGCTGGTGGGAATACAAGCTAACACAACCTTTTTGGAAAGAAGTTTGGAGAACACTCAAGGAACTAAAAGTAGACCTACCGTTTGAACTTGCAATTCCTCTACTAGGTATATACCCAGATGATCAAAATTATTTTACAACAAAGACATTTTCACCAGAATGTTTATTGCATCCCAATTCATAATAGCCAAGACATGGAAACAGCCCAAATGCCCATCAACCCATGAATGGATGAACAAATTGTAGTATATGTACACCATGGAATACTATGCAACCATAAAAAGATGGAGACTTCACATCTTTTATGTTTACCTGGATGGAGCTGGAACATATTCTTAGTAAAGCACCTCAAGAATGGGGGAAAAAGTATCCAATGTACTCCATACTACTGTGAAATAAATATATAACCACCTACACACTCGTATGAATTGTAAAACATAACTATAGTCCAGAAAGTAGAAGGGAAGAGGAGAGAGAGGGAAGGGAAGGGGGAATATGGGAGGAGGGAGGGTATTTGGGGGACCTCACCTAATGTTCATGATGCAATGGTACATTTCAAAACTATTAAGAAATGAGTACAATTTCAATGGATGTGTTACTTAGTTCAAGGTAAGCATTTCACATTGTATATCGAAGCAGTACCTTGAACCCCATTAAAGCATCAATGTACAAAGTTATGATTTAATACAAAATAATTAAAGAAAAAGAAATAAATAGTGGTGACTCTCAGGGCAAGTATTGACTGGGAAAAGGCCTGGGGGAATCTTCTGGAGGCATTGAGAATACTCTGCATCTTCCTATGTGTATTTACCTTCACAGCCAGACATGATGGCTCACACCTATAATCCTAACATTTGGGGAGGCTGAGGCAGGAAGATTGCTTTAGGCCAGGAGTTTAAGACTAGCCTGAGCGAGATCAAGACTCCATCTGTACAAAACTAGAAAAATTAGCTGGGTGGGTGGCTGTGGCTGTACCCCTAGTTCAGGGGTGGCGAACACGCGGCTCTAGAGCCGCACGCGGCTCCTGGCCAAAATGAATTTCGGCTCTTTGCCTCTTATCATTATTTTGTATACTGTGGCTCTTTGCCAAGTTTGGATTTTGTTATGCTGCTTCTGAGGAGGGACCTCTGAGGAGCGATCTCCAAGCGCGTAGTCGAACGTGTTCGCCACCCCTGACCAAGAGCAAGAGGTCAGAAGCCAGAGAAGACATCAGATTAGGGACAGAAGTGGCTCTTAGGCTCGTGGACAGCTGGGGCTTTTTTTGCTGCACCACAGGTGAGAACTCTTACCTGAGGTTCTTCCGCTGTGCCTCTTACAGGTGTTTGTATTGCTAAGTTATAGATGAAAACCCCAGCTGACCTGTTCAGCCCAGATGTCGGTGGCAGATCGAAGAAGCACCCATGGATATTATGCACTGTTCACTCAAGTTGGACAGGGCCGGGGGTCCACGAGCAGCTGAGGGGAGGCTCTGCCCTTCCTCTGTTTTTCGTGGGTGGGTAGGCATGGCTCTGAACTGACTGTTGGAGATCCTGGCTGCAGGGACAGTAACTGACATCCGCATGCCACTGGGACCACTCTCAGCTCCCTCACTACAGGGCGGGGCTGCTGGCCACCCTGTGACTCCTGGGCAGTCTCCTCACCTCACGCTGCCAAGACCCTCCCAGAGGGTCTTGGCCACCCAAGGGGAAAGTCCACCGGGTTTCCCGGGCTGCAGGGCGCTCCCCATGCAGGCAGCACGCCAGACGTCACGGCCTCTGCAGCCTCTGCTGTGCAGTGGCAGGCCCAGCCACAGGGGTCCCAGTTAATTAATCACACGGGGAAAACTGCTCCACTGAAGCCAGACGTAGCAGGTTGCCAGAGGAGTGCCTGGCCTGGTTAGGACTGGGCTTAGCTGCAGAGCTGCCTCAGATCCTGGTGGAAGTAGACAGGATGTAAATAATAAATCATAAATAAATAAAACTCAAAAGTTAAAGGAAAAGGCCCTTTAAACATACCATCCTTCACAGCTGCAGATGTTTCAAGGTGGAAGCAGCCAACACATACTTGACATTGGGGCTGGACCAGCCCCAGATGCTCTCCAGAGTGCCACCCCTGGGAGTGAGGTGACAGACCGGGGTCTAACGTGTGAACCAGGAACCAGGGACAGGGCTGATTGTTCAGCCCAGCTGGAACTTTAGGGAGTAAAGGTTTTTAGTCAAGACCTTCAGACGCAACATGGACCTGTGCCCTCCGTGGGGTGCAGGACCACGTGCTGCATGCACTTCCTGCCTCTGGCCCTTCTGTCCAGCACAACACTTTCTTCCTTCCCTGTTTACAGCGGTGTCCTGCATCCTTGTGAGGATTCACGTGATAGTCTGCTAGATAACAATCAGCAGACAAAACTACTCTTCAACTCCCTGGAAAGGCCTCAGTTTAGAGGTCTGCCCTGGGGCTTCCCCATCCAGCAATTGGAGCGGGTCCTCTGTGGCCGAGCCCCAGCTGAGACACAGCAGAGGCTCCAATCCAGCGAGCCCATGCTGCCTGTGGCCTCCGGTGGGTGACAGCCACCTGGACCCTTGGTGGTTGAGCGAGCTGCCCCAGCGAGCCCTCCATCTCGCCCTACCAGCTCATGGCAGCCTGTGGGGAGCTGTGTGCCCCAAGCCTGTGACTGCCTGGTTGTAACTAAACAAACACCTCAGATGCAAACAGGTGTGCAAAGGTGAGCCGTTTCTGTGAAAATTGCATCATTACTTTGGAAAGACTTGTTAATGATGACTTTGCTAAAAGAAAAAAATGAGCCACGTAACATACAAGATAACTCTCAAGATTAAGGAGGAAACCATAAAAGTTTTAGGTTGCTCTTCAGCTGCCTTTGGGGTTTTTCTCTCTTTAAAAACCACAGAACCTAAAAAAATCATAGCAAAGATGTCCTAGTTGATAAAGGAAAAACAATTATGGACAGGGGGCCTGTCTTTGAAAACAAGGTGTTGGTCTGTTCCAAATTTGAGTTGAGGGCACTCGGGTTTGGGACAGAATATCTCCTTTGTAGGTGGTGTAGCTGTGTCATACGCTCTGGTGGCTCACGCCTGTCATCCCAGCACTCTGGGAGGCCGAGGCAGGTGGGTCACCCGAGCTCAGGCATTTGAGACCAGCCTGAGCAAGACCCTGCCTCTACTAAAAATGGAAAAAAAAACACTAACTGGGCTTGTGGTGGGCGCCTGTAGTCCCAGCTACTTGGGAAGCTGAAGCAAGAGAATCACTTAAGCCCACGAGTTTGAGGTTGCTGTGAGCTGTGACAGCATGGCACTCTAGCCTGGGTAACCAAGTGAGACTCTGTCTCAAAAAAAAAAAAAAAAAAAGCAAAAAGCTTACTCTGCTCAGGTTACAAGAGAATGGAGCCAGGCCGAGGGGGCGGCACATGTCGCCCTTGTCACGCTCCTGGGGGAAGCATGGTGATGGACACTGTGGGCAGAAGCGTCTTCCCTGCCCTCACACACACCCTCTCTCCCCTCTCCTTCTCTCTCTCCTCCCCCCTTCCTTCCTTTGCTTCTCTTTCCAGAAGCAACATAGTCGAGTTCAGAGAACTTAATGCTCCTCGGGTCTGACTCTGAGATGAAAGAGGGAAAAACATTGGAACAGATTATACAAGTATTTCAAAACATTTGTTCTGTGAAAGATACAACCTTTGACTTTAAAATACCTTAAATATATGTATGTTTAATTATGTGAACCCAAAACACACACACAGTGTGACACAGAATTCCTTAAGGTAATAAGCTTTGAATTTTGAAAATGTGGCTGTGGTGAGGTAGTTCAGGAATATTCCTGTTTCCCATGAAGTGAGATCAGGATGTCGTGCAGGATCCCACTCGGAGTGTCCTGAAATCTGGTGTGTTTAGGTTGTGTTCTGTTCCCTTTGGTCTTGGAAAGACCGTCTTGGAAAGACCGTCTCTGTTCCTGGGCACGTCTGTGTCAGAGGACAGAGGCGTGCAGGGGTGTGAGGACACTGTCGATCCTGGACCTCGCTGACATGATCAGAGAAGCCCCAGGAAGAATAACATCTTACAGCCAGGTGGTGGTTGTCTTAACGGTGAGAGCCAGGTGACTGTGCTGTAATCCGTGCTGACAGGGAATGCTTCAAATCACAGGGCAGGTATGATTATTGCGTTCTTCGTCACCCAAGGAACAAGAGATCACAAAGGTTAGGTTTGCCGGATAGTGGCTTCGTGGAAAAGCAAAGACTGTCCTCTAGCTCAGTGGCAGCGCTTGGGGTCACTGTGGGCAGACGGGGAGGGGCTTTATTCCAGAGCTGCTCTCAAGTTGAGGGGACCACCGAGGCTGCCAGATTAACTAGAAATGTTCCCCTCTGCAGGCCTGGGTAGCACCACAATTTAATGGCGTTTCACTTGAGTGGACGTGTAAGACGGATAGATTTATCTTTTGATTCTTGGGGGTGTAGGTCCAAATTTGGAGCAGATGGCAGCAAAGATGGATGGCCACAGAGATCTCCGGGTGAGGCTGGTTGAGTTTCTTCCCTCCTCATGAATTCCTTATTGGTGGTCATCCATCTCCCCCTTCTCAACCTCCCCGGCGAGCCGGATTCCTGAGGGTTTTCTGGGTCTGGAATAACCGAAACGTGCTGACTAAATTCAGAACACACTGAAAGAAAAATATCATGTTTCAGGCTTTTGGAAGAAAGGGTCTTGTCTCAAGCTGAAGTCCTATTTTCCTTAAAGTTTAGTAATACAGTTGTGGATTTTCTGTCCTGGTAATGAGGACATGGGCGGCTTGGGAAGCCCAGAGCTCAGGCAGAGAAATTACTTCTGTTGCTGTTGAAGTAAAATCTAGAAAAAGAGAGACTTGCTGGTGCTCAGACTGTCTGGTGAAAGACTCTGGACAATCCCTGACCGAGCCAGGCTGACAGTTAAGGGTCATCCCAGCCACGGGATGGGGTGCCAGAGTCGCATGTGATTGTGAGAGAACTCCAGGGGTGTTCTGCACCACTGCCATAAAAGGGGAGCCCCAAGGTAGCTGCAGGCGGGGCCTACGGGCAGCGCTAGGTTCGGCAACACTGTGTGGGTTTATTAACTCCTGCACAACTTCTTGGGTGGCTGATACTCCCACTGACTTCCACATAAGGACAGGTCACGTGGCACGCAGTCGTCCAGCCCTCGGTGTCCGGGAGGGATCGGTCCCAGAATCCCAGGAATACCAAAAGTCCTAAGTATAAAGCAGGCTCTCTGTATATGTGGGTTTTACATCCCATGAATCCCAATCCTCTGGTTGGAAAAAAACTGCATATAAGTGGACCCATACAACTCAACCCTTACAGTGCAAGGGTCAACCCTAATGTTTTTTTGGTGGGTCATACTGGACCCTCTTCTGTTCACCAACTCCTATTACTGTTTTGTTTTGTTTTTTGTTTTTTTGAGACAGCGCCTCAAGCTGTCCCCCTGGCAACCTCCAACTCCTGGGCTCAAGCAAGTCTCCTGCCTCCTCCTCCCAAGTAGCTGGGACTACAGGCGCCCGCCACAATGCCCGGCTATCTTTTGGTTGCAGCCGTCATTGTTGTTTGGCGGGCCTGGGATGGATTCGAACCCGCCAGCTCAGGTGTATGTGGCTGGCACCTTAGCCACTTGAGCCACAGGTGCCGAGCCTTCCTATTACTGTTTTTATTGTAATTGTGTTAGTCTGCATTCTGAGCCAGACACTGTCAGCTTATAAACAGCATGCATTGTCAGAGACACTTAAGTGGGAAGACAAATGATTCCCACTTAAGATGAGAATTTGTGTGTGATTGATGGTGGACGTTAACCCCTCCGTTGCCGTAGGCCTACAGACATGTATATGCCCCACATGTTGGGGGAGGGGGACATGCCAGCAGACTATACAGTGGCAAGTCCCTGGAGCGCAAGACCCTAGAATAGTGGTTCTCAACCTTCCTAATGCCGCTAGTAGCAGCAAAAATAATTTTATGGTTGGGGGTCACCACAACATGAGGAACTGTATTAGGAAGGTTGAGAACCACCGCCCTAGAAGGAGGCGGCCACAGGTACACTCTCAGTTTTAAGAATAATTAAATAAGTGCCACCTTCTCGACAGTCCTTTGCTTCACTTGGGCACAATGACATTTTACTAGCCAACCCAGAGATAAATCAAGATTTAAACCAACTTCTTGCCTTTCATGCAAAGCCCAACTTCTGTAGTCATTAAAAATAGGTGGGATTTCAGTGGAGACGGAAGCACCTGCTTTACTTCCAACTCCATGCATCTGTGTTTGGCGGAGCTGTTTTAGATCCGCTTGTGAGGGCCGTTGTGGGGTGGAGAGCGCCTGACAGCTGGGACCGGACAGGTTTTCAAGTGTGAGGCAGCGTCCTCAGCCCTGGGTTCAGCTGTCACCAACTTGCCAAGTGACCTCAGCCCAGTGTCCTCCTCTTGAAAACAGCAACCACAGTGCCTGCTGGGGCTCTGCGATTGGCGCTGAGGGTGGGAGGGAGGACGATCTCATCTCTGGCCCAGAAGACGTCATGTTCATAGGCCAGGGCTCCCGCTCCAAGGAGGATGTGGCTTGGGTCTCTCCCGTGCCTGTGCCTTTGTGAGACACAGTGACCAGGCAGCCGTAGTGTCTGCTCACTCTGGGCCACCTGATCAGAGCGCTGTGGAGAGGTGACAGCCACTCCTCCACCCTGCCGTCACCGGCTCTCTCTGTTGCCCTCTCCCTGCCCCCAGGGCTGGTGACTTGGCTGCCTTCTCTTGTTGTCACATGCTGTTGGTCTCAGTGAATGGTCATTCTTTAGTCACAACTTTTCTCACATCCACAACTTTATTTTCTAGGTCATGTCTGCTGAGTCCTTGCCGTCCCTCACACACTGCACTCACACTTTGCTCGTGTTCTGCTCTTAAATGGGAGGACTGTGGCTAAGCGGCTGTGGGAGTGCCCCGCCTGGACAGCTGCTCAGTGGCGGCCACCTGCCTCCCAGCCCGCGGTCTCTGCCTCTCACGCTCTGCTCTTGTCTTTGCTGGCACAGTTGTCTTCCAACTGTCCCTCCACCCTGTCCCTGCCCAGGCCACCACCAGATTCGTCTCCCCATACTGTCCTTCTGATGGGATTTCTGCCTCAGAACTGCCCAGTTGTTCTATGGTGCACCAGCTCTCCCTGAGTTGGCTGTGTGGGGTGTCCCCCTCCTGTCTGCCCTGAGCCAGTTCCCAGAGGCAGCCGCCTGTGTGGGTTGCTGCCTCCTGCACATGTCTGGGGCCTCTGCGTGGTGTCTGTCCCCCTCAGGGAGCCTCTCTTCACCTGCACCTGTGCTCCCACCCTCCAGGCCCTCCCCGAGGGCCGGGCACAAACTCTGCGTCTGGGATCCCTTCTGACACTGACCCTTCGCAGGGCCACCTACCCGGTTACACAGTGACTGTCCCTGTGTCTCTCGCGCCTTGGGGACGCTTACCGTGTAATCTCGCAGGTGGCGTGGTCTGTGAGGCCCGCCAGTGAACTTATTTTTTTGTCTGTCAGGATCCCTTAAAAGGATCTCAGGTTTTATAGGTGAAAAACCCCCGGAGGGGTTAGTGACAGTACCGGAGCAGCCAAACTCCGGTTTCTCCAGACCCCAGACCAGTGGTTTTTTCCTCTGTCTGCCTCGGAGGCCCAGGGCAGCATCCTATCTGCGCTTGTTCTACCCGTGGGTCGAAAGAAAAAGAAGGAAGACAGGAAGGAAAGGTAATAACAGCTAAACATGTCTGTGGCACTTACAGTTTTGATTTAATCCCCCTTCTGGACTCCCCCCTCTATCATCCTGCAAGACAGATAGTACTGTTGTCACCCTTATGTTACAGGTGGGCAGCCTGAGGCCAGAGAGGTTAAGTAACCTGCCCAAGGTCAGAAGGCAGGTGAGCGGCAGAGTCAGGGCATCACCCAGGGTGTCCGGCTCTTCCACCTGGGAGAGAAGGACAGACAGGGAGTTTGGATGTGCAGAACAAAGGCTCAGCCTCTAATCAGCACCCAAAGCCATTGAGCAGAGGACAGTTAGGTTAGGGCACCATGCTTGGTCTCTTTTCATTTAAATTGAGGAAAAATACCAGCGGAAGCCACCTGTGGGGAGGAATGGGCAGCAGCAAGGCCAGGTCAGTGGCTGCAGCCTGGGTGACCTTAGAAGTGGACGGCCACGACAGTCTCTGTGTCCTTTCACCCGTTTTCTCCCTTATATCCTCCCTTACAGACACTTAGCTAAGGGACTGTCACCTGGAGTCCACTAGAGAAGGGGAGGTTAAGGGCCTTCAAGAGAGACCCTTCCAGAACACGTGGTTTCCAGGGGACTCTAACCTAAAAACAAAAGTCACAGGCTTGAAATCCCAGCCAGAATTGTGTGTGATGAGGGGCGTTTAAGAAGGGCTCTGTCCTGGGACACGCCCCTCCTTCCCATACTCCCTGTTGCAGTTGGATTGTAACCCCCTTCCCCACGGCACTGGTGTCTCTGCTTGTAATTAGCACCTCTCACACAGAAGACTCTGCCTTAAACGTTTTGTGAGCTTTAGAGCATGTTAGGGATGGTGGTCTCCCACTCAACGGCATGGAAAGATGCTGTTTGCCTGTGTGGGGAACACTCTGCACCGGGCGTGCTGGAGTGAATGGAAGAACGTTCCAGAGCCGATGAGTCAGAGCTGAATCATGCCGACGTGTGCGTGCGCACGTGCTTCTGGAGGGATTTCCTCTGCTACCCCCACCCCCACCCCCTGTGAAAGCCTCACCTTCCTTCCCTTCTAGAGAAAAGGCTTCATTTATGCCCAAACCAGTCAAGTGCCCTGCGGCTGTGTTGTACACACCGGGCGATCATTGTGGCCCACTCAGACAACTTTACAGATGAATGGGAAGGGCTTCATTCTTTCTTCTGGACAGAACAGTTCGTTCTCTTTCTGCCTGTCTGACTGCAGGCCCCTTCCCTCGCCCCCACCCCCAGGGGCATCACCCTCTTGTAAACCTCTTGGTACGTTTTTGTGACCACATCCAGTCTGTTCCTAGTCATTAAGGGCTCTCCTAACTGAGTGAAAGTAGGTTACTGGTCATTTGGTTTCTTGGAAGAAACGTGTGTGTGTGAGGGTAGCTTTTCACTTCAAAGACCAAACTGCAGAAAGAGTTCAGGGAGCAGAGGGTGAAGGGGTGGGTGACTCGCCCCCAGATCCTGCGGCCTGGGAAAGGCCTTACTGTGAGGTGGATAGAGCCAGGCCTGCCCGGGGAGGCCAACCCAGGTTGGAGCCGTGTGCTGTGTCTTACCAGCTGACGGCCTTGGCCCTTGGCGTCACCTTTCTGAGTCACAGTTCCCATCTGCAAAACGAGGATAACAGGATGAAAACAAAGAGTGAAGTGTTCCTCACTCCGGCTGCTGAGTGGATTCCTTTTTCCTTCCCCGCTTCCTCCCTTCATCACAGATTCTGGCAGGCACCCGCCAGCAAGTGCACGGCTCCGGGTGGGCCGAGGGACCAGAGTTGACTCAGGCATGGTCCTGTCCTCTGGGACGTCCCCCCTACCAGGAAGGGTGAGCTGCCTGTAATTGTCTAAACGGTCAGGTGGGACGTGGTGGGACGGCAAGGGAGACGCCAGTGAAGGGCCATGGGATTTAGAGGGCAAGGAGCTAGTGTCAGCGGGGGTGGGGGACGTGCAGAGTCCTGCAGAGGCAGCTCAGCGTCACCATCATCTAGAACACAGATTCTGGGTTTGAACCTGACCACGCTGCTTATGTGCTGTGACTCAGTGAGTGAGCCAGGCCACTTCTGCTCCCTCATCTTTAAACAGGGTAATAATAGTGTCTGGGCTTGTCGTAGGAATTAAGTAAGATGTGGAAGGTGCTTAGGACAGCACCCGGCACCTAGGGAGTCAGTGTTGCTTGAAAGAACAGGTGTGGGGCCACCCTTCACGCAGCTCTCCCCAACACAGCTGTGAGGGGAGGTGGGTCTGTGCCGGGGCTGAGGGTGGGAAAGCTGAGAGGTGCCAGAGGGTGACTTGGGACAAGATTTTGATGGGTCTTGAATGTCGGGGCTGGAATCTTGGACTTTACTGAAAAAGTGAAATGAACTGTTAGAATTCTGCGGTCCGTGTGTGTGAAGCCAGAATCTGACCTGGCTCGGGGCCGGTTTCTGCACCTCAGGGCCCGTGAACACGCCACCGACCAGTGGGCACAAATCAAAGCATGGACCATCGGCCTCAGTTGACGCCTCAGGGCCCTGCAGGCAGTGAATGTGGGGGCTGCAGAGGAGAGGACTGGGGGTGTCCCCGGTTACCCCCACCTACTGCTTCCTTTTCAGGTTAGAGGTTCTTTTTCCTCAAGGCACAGCCAGGTACTCTGTTTTTATGTTTCACATCTTAGGTTTTCATGCCTCGGCTGCATGTCAGCCACCCAGATGTAGTCTCTCTACCAAGAGCAGAGGACGCACCAGGGTGGCAGGAGGCCGGTGATGAAACTGCCATCAGAGGCGATTCTCAGTGTCTGCCGGCACTGGGTTTGACGTGGAATCTGTGACTCTTCCACCTCCTCTGGCCACTGAGAGCTGGGGGTCAGTAGGACTTGGGAATGGGCCAGCCAGGTCTCTCACCCTGAGAGGACAGCCTGTCATCTGGGATTTGATCTGCCTTTAACTGTAGCTGTGTGAAGGCTGTCATTCACTTTTTCAAACATCCAGTTATCATGAGAGGATAATAGAATTTTTTTTTATGTGTTATGGGAATGTGGGGCAATTCCTAAACCACATATAAGTTATTTAAGATTCTTTCTGGTCTCAGCTCAATTTACAATCACCAAAACGTAGAAACAACCTAAATGGCACCACCCAGGAATGGATTAACAAGCTGTGGTATATGTATATCATGGAATACTATTCAGCCACTAAAAAAGACATGGAATTTACATCTTTTGTATTAACCTGGATGGAGTTGGAACACATTCCTCTTAGTAAAGTATCACGAGAATGGAGAAGCAAGAATCCAATGTACTCAATTCTAATATGAAGCCAGCAGATGGTCTAATACACACCCTCATAAGAGAAAAACTCTAATCAACTCATAGTGAGGGGGAGGGAATGAGAATTCTGGGAGAGGATGGGGGTCCTGGTGTGTGACACACCTCTTGGAGGTTGGACACAATTATAAGAGGGACTTTACCTGACAAATGCAGTTAGTGTAACCTAATCCTTTGTACCCTCAATGAACAATAAAAATAAAACAAGCAATCAAAGAAAAAAAATTCAGCATGTAAACAAGTCTGTGTGAACTCCAGATCAAGATCAGTCACCACCAATGTCTGTCTGTAACTCGGGGACAGTGAAGTATAAAGGGCACCCATAATTTGTCCCTCTGAAACCCAGGACGTTGCCAGGACGTGACTGAGGGGAAACCCCACCCCGTTACCCATAGAGTGGTCTTGGATGATCTCCTGGAGGCGGCTGGGACCCTTTTGTGAAGTTACCCTGGAACCATAGGAAATGACCTGGCACCTTCGGAGGGATGGGAAGCATTTGCTGGTTTGGGCTTTAAAACCCTTTTTCATGCTTCTTCGGGGGCTCTTTTGAGAGCGTATCCCAAGCTGGGATCCCCTCACTGATCCGTCTCATCCTCGCTGGAGGGTAGAGCTTGCCCCCGGCTGTCTGGGAGCAGAGTCCCCCAGTTTCAAAGCCAGCAGGGCAGGTTTGTCCCGAGGCAGAGTGTGGCTCTCCCACACTCCCGCCAGAAGGGTCTGTGCCGTGTATTATGTAGGGAGGAGTGAGGTCATACGAACAGCCATGGCTTCTACCTTGAACCAGAAGTCCTCCTTATTTGGTGCTTCCAAAGTTAGAGAACAGTACAGACAATAAAACCCTTCTCAGGATCACGCAGAAAGCATGGCCGCCTTGTCCTGGCTCTGGTTTCCTCAGAGCAGCTGCCTGCTGCCTTTAGTGCTTGGAGTTTGAACTGGCTTCATGTAAACTCTCAGCTGTTTAGAAGGAACACTCTGGAAGCCTGCTGAGTCCTTACCTGGTACCTCATGCCCAGGTCTCACTGGGGCTAAGTCAGGCATGGCGGCCCTGCTCCTGGGGCGGGCGGAGGGGGGTCAGCAGCCCAGCCTGGCAGCCCCTCCCCAGGCCTTGTGGCAGCTGAATCTAAAGGGAAAGAGCATAAGCTTCTCCCCTTAATATTGGCCCAGCTAAAGGGAGATCAAATTTCGGCCTTCTGTCTGTGTAAACAGTGATGGCCATTAGTCTCAGCCTTCAGACCTGAGCTCATGGATCTGGACTGGTCTCTGTTCAGACCTGGTCTCCTTTCAGAACTCTGCAGGCCACCCTCCCTACTTCCTGAAGCACCTGACGCCTGTCTGAGCCGGGAGCCCACTCTCTGAGCCAGGAAATGTAGGGCTGGGGGAGTGGGAGTTAAGTGGGAGAGTGGGGAAAATTCATCACTCCAGCTCTCTGAAACCTAAATCCGTTTCAGCATCCCACTTCCATCCAATGAGAACTGGCAAAATATTAAAGTGTGGTGTTTTCCTTCTTTTCTATGGGAAGAAGTGTTTATGCAAAGGAGGCCTAGGTCCCTGCAGAGTCGGCAGGAATCCTGGCAAGAGGTTTGTCTCGTTTGAGAAGTAAATATATTCAGTGGCAGCAAAGATACTGCCAAGTAAGTTTATTCCATTTTTAGGGAGAGAAGGGCAGAAGTTCTACTGCTCCTTTAAATTGCTCTTTGCATTTAAATTTTTGTGTGAGACTCTCTAAAAAAATAAGACCGACCGCAAAAGCAGATTATTTAGAACTTGACCTCTTCAGCGCGCGGAAATTAGTGAAACAAAAGAGAAGGAAAATTGTCTCTGCCTCTAAACGCTCTTCAGAGGCTGACAGATCCTAGCTTGGTTTCTACCGCACAGGTGCGCAGTCTCTGCAGCCCGGAGGACACAGATGGAGTACACCTTTCTGCAGATGTCTTTAAATGTCGCAGACACAAGATGAGACTCCATCGGCATCTTCCCAGTGCACCAATGCAGGAGATGCTTCAGCGTGGGGTAGCCATGCCCCAGAGACTCAAATGAATCAGAAAGGGGGGTTTTAAAAGAAGGCAAAGAATCCCCCACCATCAAGAAAACCTTATTTTGTGGCTAAGTCCCGGAACCTTTCTGAAATTTTTGCTTGAGGGCAAAGCTTTAAACTTCATCCTTCCACGTGCCTCGGGTCTGACAAATCTGAGAACCCACGTCTCAGCAGTGGACAGCCTCCAAGGCCCTAATTTGTTACTAAATGTGAGATTTAGGAAATCTGTGACCTAATCAAAACGATTGCTTCTGGTAGTAGTTCAGTAGAGCTGTCACATCAAATCAAGTTTTATCAAGTTTTGCCTGATAGGGATTTCACCAGCCAGGATCCCAACACAGCATGTGCTTCCTGCATTTGTGACAAGGAGGCAGAGTCACCCTGCTGTGTAATGGGGTCACCTTGATTGGCCTGTTTTAACACTCCGTGGCTGTCTGCTGGGGAGGTCTCGTGGTGCAGAGGCCTCGCTTGCAAGGTTTGGAAAACTCAGTTCTTCAGCAAGTGTCTTGCACAGGCACAAACCTTACCCTAAATATAGAAGGCTAAAAAAGAATCCTTCCACGGGAGGCTCCCTTAAATTAGCTCAGTTAATCTATTCATCTGTGTGTGCTGACTCGCGCCTAAACATCAGAGGCCAAATCCAAAAAAAGAAAAAGCCAGCCCAGGGCTCCGCATGGGAAAAGGTGGGAAAGAAGTGAGTTTAGTCCCGGACAGAGGTGTCGCCGGACACCACAGCCCGTCCAGTGAGAAGTGAGACAGGCTGCCTCCTGATAATCACCCTCACTGATTAACCTCTCACTTTGTTTTTTTATTTATACTCATTTTTTTTTTTTTTTAATTTCAGATTAATATGAGGGTACAGACGATCAGGTTACGTTGTTTGGGTTTGTTAGGTAGAGTCCAAATTGTAGCTGTGTCCCTCCCCCAGCAGGGGTGCCTCATACCCCAACATTGTGCCCGATAGGTGGGAGCTCACCAGGGCCCCCAAGTTTGAGTTTTTCTCTCGAGTGAGCATGTAGTTGTTCATCTATTGGTTTCATATTAATTAATATTGAGTACATTGAATACGTGCTTTTCCACTCTTGTGATACCTTGCTAAGTAGAATGTTCTCCCACTCCATCCGTAACCTCTTGTGCTGTCTTTAAAGGTGCCTTTGACGGATTCAGATTTCTCCATGTTTCATAGTTGTGCTGAGTTTTTAGATTATCTTATGATTCTGGTTTCAAACTTAATATAAGAAGTTCTAACAAGGCATTAATCATTTGATGCTTTTAGTTTTTTCAATATTTTCACCCTCCCAGGAAACCGCTAGGCTTCCACAAACACATTAACTTCTTTATTGTTTTAATAGGGAGCCAGGATGACCATGCTTTAGGCCCCCATCTCCTCCACATAGTAAACAATTCTCAAGAACATGTCGGGCTAAAGAGGCTCAGACTCCAATTTCCAGAGCTAAAGTGGCGAGAGGGACCATGGCAGTCACAAAGGAGGTCCCCACCATCTGGGCCTCGCTGTGCGTTTCTTCCTGCAGAAGCCAGAGGCCCACGCAGGGCTGCTGCTCCTGCCCAGCCGCTCACTCTCCCTGAGTCCTGGCCACGCGCTTCCCTCATCTTGCTTTTTAACTTGTTGCTACTGATATCCCATTTCTTTGTGAAAGTCGGTGGAAGGCACCAAGGGGATACTCAGGACGGGAGAAGGGTCTGGAAGGGTCCAGAGGTGTGTTCTGGAACTGCCCAGAAAAGCTTGTTCTGATCAGTTACACTACACTTTGCAGCATTTGGTCGCCGTGTTTAGAGCCCTTATAATTGGGTGGATCTGTGATTTTGCTGTCTTCAGAGAAATGAATGTTGTGAATGCTTCTATTTAAAGAGAAGCAAATAGCAACAACATCAGAACCGTCCCTGCTGCCCCAGCTCCTCCGCTCAGGTAGTATCCCAGCGTGGTTTATTCCTGAAGCTGACTCAGTCAGCTTTCCTCCTGCAAGTTGTGGGTTAGCCTGGTTAATGGAGACAATCCGCGGCGCTGCTGCTCGGAGCTGTGACTCATTCCGGCATTACGCAGGCTTTGTGATGGAAATCGTAGTTCCAACTCCATTCTGACCCAGTGGACATGGGAATATTAATGAAACAAAGTCCAGAGGCTCCTGCGTAGCTCTCTGTGCAGATCCAGGGTCTGCGTGAGGAAATGAAGATTTTTGGTGGGGCGGAAGCTCCTCTCTGTAACCCACGCACGCACGCTCGAACACCATGATAGTGTTTTAATTAGTCTTACAAAGCAAAGTAAAATATTTAGCTTTGGTGAAAGGAGGGAATTCTCTCCGGTGTTGGGATTGTTTGGTTAAAAGGGCACTTCTGTCTACTGAATGAGTCTCCTGGGGTTTACTCTAGTATCGGAATGCTTTTTAAGTAGTCTCTAACATCCTGTAGCCAATTCTCATTTATTCCGCCTACCTATCTATTGATCAATCACAGGGGACAATCACTAGGTTTATGGCTGAGGCGCCTGTAATGAAAGATAAATTTTAACAAGAGAAAGCGTACACATTTGTTTGAATTTTTATGACATGAGAACCTTCAGAAATGAAGACCCACAGAAAGAGGGAGACCATTGTGTTTTATGCTGTCGGATGAAGAGTGGGGAGCCACGTGGAGAGAAGAGGCTGATCTAAGGCTGTGATCACAACCCAGGGTAGGGGAGAAGACAGGGCCTCTTGTTTGGATTCTTCTTGATGTCTTTGAGAGCAGGGATGCTCCTTACTCCGGGTGTAGGGAGGGACCTTACGACCTGATTCAGGGAAGAGGGGCCAGGAGAGGATGAAGTGGCTTTCCTGCGTTCCCCAGCATGCCGTATTTTGGGTAGTAGCTACTTCTCATTGTGTGGGTGTATGGGGAGGGGTGGATATTCATATGTGGTCTGTTGGGGGAGCATCTTGAAAGCCTGGATGATCCCAACCTTTTATGTAACCTTCTTCTTCACCCAATTTTATTTCCAAATTTCATCCAAATGTCATTTCCCTTTCTTTGTGCTATGTAAGATTTTAAAATGGTAAATAGCCCAGACATAACAGACAGAGTGGAAGACAAGGGAGACAGCTAGTCCTCATGCGTGGCTGTCCTACGGCCCACTGGACTCTGGGCACAGCCGCAGATAAGCTGGTGTCTTGTGGCGTTTGGCGATTGGGGATAAAGGTCACATATTTAAAGTTGGTTTTGCTGATTCTTACATGTCCTAAATCAATTGGACCAGGAATATTTTTGAGCTGCTCGTTGAAAAGTAGACATTTAGAAAATACTTTCAGCAAAAGAAGAGCTCGAGCGCTATCCCTGTTACTCGGCCCCTTTACTCTGGTGCCGTCTCCTCCCACAGCAGCTCTCTGCTGCATGTTCTTAAAACACATGCGCTAATATCGTGAGAGACGAATTCTGAGGAAGACAGTGTAATCTTTTCTAACACACTAAAAATACCCATCTGCAACCAAGAACATTGAAGCACGTCCTTCCATTTTCAGATGATACGGGCTGCCAGGCAAAGACCAGACTTCAGTGGCTGCCCTGACACCTGCACGGGGTGGGGACCTAGGTAGAGGAGTAGAGACCTTTAGACTAGGTGAGTGCCTGTTGACCCACCAGCACTGAGTCTTTTGATGCACAGACCATGGTTGCCCGTGTCATCCCTTAGAAGTGGCTGGTGAGGGACGAGCAACACCTATGCTTTCTCACATGAGGAATCTGGGGTACAAGAGGCCTACACCCTAGTGCTGCGTCCCCAAGGTCCCCTCTGCAGCTGGGAGACAACTTGGAACCAAACCCGTCCAAGTTCCCAGTTTCTCCACGGTAAGCCTCCCCTCTTCCCAGCCTTAGCAAGTCCGTTTCAAGTCATGTGAAGAGGAAGACTTCTGTGTGAGTGTCTTCACCATGTGAAGAGAGGACTCAGTCTGGGCCTGAGATGGGACGTGATGGGACAGCAGTGGGAGGATTTGGAGGCAGAGTGATTGTGGGGCAGGTGTGTGTGTTCAGAGAGGATGAAACGTGTATGTTCAAAGCCCCTGTGGGGCCACAGTGCCTCATCTGGGGAGTGTGGGTGGCTCGTGCCCGGGCCCCAGCCTCATTCAGTCCCGTGTTGCCGGCAGGGAGACCTCACAGGCCTTCTCTTCCTGAGGTCCATGTGGTTGTAGAATAAGTACAACCCAAGTGAAAAGTAATAGCATCAGTTTTAATCCAAGTGCCAGATTTTCTGTTTGAAAAAGGGAGAGATTTCTCAGAAAATAAAATCACTGTGACAATGCCTGTGAATTAGGCCTGACAGCCACTCACTCCCCAAGCGCCCTCCATCGAGCAGCGTCTTCCCCTGTGGTGATTTTCAGGCCTGTGCCCCACAGGCTTGAGTGTGTATGTTTCTGGGTTGTGAGCAAAAATAATGTTTAGGGCTCTTGTGTGCCTATTGGGGTTTTTCCCCTCTGTACAACTACTTTTGGATATGGTTTTAAGGGAAATTTAACTAAATTTAAATTACTTAAATTTAGCCACATTTGTTAAGTATCCTTTTCTAGAAAATTGAAAAATGACTGTTAGTAAAAACAGGATCCAGAGCTTCTGTTTCATTCGTTCTTTGGTTTATAATGTTAAAGTTTTAAGAAAACGTAAAGCAACCAGCATCACTGGTAGTTAATGAAGCGGTTTATATTTTTTCTTTTCTTTCTTTTTTTTGGCTTCAGAAGCATGTTTCCATGTAAAGTAAAAGAAGCCTCATGCTGTTCATCTTTTCAGAAGACACTGCCAGTGAGAGTGTTGTTACTGCCAGATAGTCCTGCCGGTACGTCCTGTAGCCTCTTCCCCCACCCAGCACACCCAGCTCCCTCACACCCGCCAGTGCGGCCAGAGAGAGAAGAAAGCCACATCTTACTTGCTTTCGGAATAGGATTCCATATTGCTCTGGACACATGCCGCAATTTGCTGTTAAACTATTATTAAATTTCTAACGTCCATCAAGATTTAGATCCCTCTATAGGAAGAACCAGCAAACATGAGGACACTGCCGGGCTGTCCAGACAGTGTCAGCTCAGCTGCAGCAGCGAGGGCCATGGGCCCCAGCTGTCAGCCTCACCTGCTGCTTCAACACCACCAGCCTTGGTTTCTTCACTGCTTGCTAGCCATGCTTGTTTTGAAATTGAGATGTGAAAATGTTTGGAAAGAGATTTTGCAGGCTTAAAGAAAAAAAAGAAAAGGTACTCCACAGATGATAGGCATTAGCCAGAGATGGAACCAGAGCCTGGGCAGGTGAGCATGTGTGTGTGTGTGTGTGTGTGTGTGTGTGTGTGACTCATTACGTTTATGTTTAGGGGACACTCATCATTTCAGAAAAGTTTTATTTTTAATCAAAAATGAAAAATAGACAGGGAGATAAGTTTAGCAGAGTTTAAGTTTTTTTGGTTGTTGTTTTGTTTTGAGACAGAGTCTCACTCCGTTGCCCTGGGTACAGTGCTGTGGCATCATAGCTCACAGCAACCTCAAACTCTTGGGCTCAGGTGATCCTCTTGCCTCAGCGTCTTGAGTAGCTGGGACTACAGGTGCCTGGCACCAAACCTGACTGGTGTTTCTATTTTCAGTAGAGTCGGGATCTCACTCTTGTTCAGGCTGGTATTGAACTCCTGAGCTCAAGGGATTCCCCTGGCTTGGCCTCCCAGAGTGCTGGGATTACAGGCGTGAGCCACCATGCCCGGCCAGAGTTTAAGTTTAAACAGAGTGGGAAATGGAATTCTCCCACAGCTGCAGAGGACAGAGGGAACACAGCTGCCATGACACCCACTCCCCTCCGGGGGGAGAGAGCACAGGAGGACCGTGCTGGTGTGACATGTGTGTGCAGTGTGAGACTGGCCTGCCAGTGTGAGAACAAAGGCGAGTCTTTCCTTAAAGGGGCAAGTGGCTCAGGAATCTCTGGATGGAGAAGGGGCCTTGTTCCCATCCCACAAAGTGGGCTTTGACGATCAGGGTGGTGGGACGTCTGCTCCGTGCATGGAGAATTCCCGACATAGGAATCTGGAGGGGGAGTCTGTAAGTCAGATTTGTTCCCACAGCTCAGAAAGCAGCAGAAGAACTGGGCTTGCTCGGTGCCATGTGGGCCTCCTGTGTCTGCTGTTCACCCCAGTCTCTCTCTTCTGGGCCTTTCTATGTGTCCCACCCATGCCTGGGTAGGAGGGAATCACAGAAAAATAATCACAAAGTCGTAACATGGTTTCCCTGAGACTGTGACGTACCGGTGCCAACAGGAGCTGCGTGACAGGTGTGCCACCCGCCAGTCCCATTCTCAGCCGCACCCCTCCCTGTACACATCCAATGGGGGCTCATCTCGTGACTCTCTGACATTCCCAGTCCCCGACACCAGCTGCTGGTCATGCTCGCGATCATTGGTGTGCTGTGTTTTAAGCATGTATCTGTGGTATCCCAGCCTGTTCCAAGAAGTATTTAAGAGGGAGTTTCTGAGTATGTAGCCAAGTCTCTGTGATGTTCTGCGCTGGATCTGCACTCTATGGCGGCATTCTTAAAAAAAATTAAAGAATGAAGTGGGAACAAACACCAACCAAACCGAGGCCTAGAAGGGAACAGAGTGGAACCAGATCCCGCACTGACCACAGGGGCAGCCCTGAGGACGCGGGCAGCCCTGAGGACGTGGGACAGCCCTGAGGACACAGGCAGCCCTGACGACAAGGAACAGCCCTGTGCCTCTCGTGTCCAGCGCCCTACATTCACCAGTCCAGACAGCGTGGCCAGTCCTGACAACGAGGAGCCCTGTGCCTCTTGTGTCCAGTGCCCTATGTTCATGCAGCGCCACATGCGGCAGCCCTGCTGGAGAGAAAGGGAATGCGTGAGTGGGGCAGACGCCAGGTTCAGTGCTGCTGGCACCTGGGTAACCACCCCGTGTTCTCTCCCATTGCCATTTGCCGTGTGGTGGCACCAGGCCAACACCATCAGAGGTGGGCTGTCCCTGCAAAGCCGTGCTGCTCATGGCCGTCCTGACAAAGCCAACTCGGGCCAGGCCTGACAATGTGGCCAGTCCTGACAACACTCTCCAGGGACAGAGTGCATGCTAACTTGGGTTTCATTACCAACAAGTCGGCAGGAGGCCAGGGGTACACTCTGCTCTCTCAGAGTCACATCCTTTCCTGAGACCTTGGGGGGTGGAATTGGCAGGTAGATGGCATCTGATCCGAGGGTGATCCTGAGAGGGACAGCTGGAAACAGGCACACTCCCTGTGAGGTGAGGCCTGAGGACAGGACCCAGCCAGGGGGACTCATGAAACCCCCATCTCTGCTTCTGAGGACCCAAGTGCATGGCAGTGACACCAGAGGCCTGATGGTCACGTGGGCCCATCAGCTCTTCACTAAAAGGTCTGGTTCCACGAAAGCTTGAGGAAGGTGCAGATTGTGAAACAGGAAATCCTCAGCGCCCTGTTCCCTACCGAGTTATAACCCTGTGTGACTCTTCTGGAGAACCGCTTCTTAGCCTGGTCTGCCCTGCCGCAGTCCACCACACATGACCCGTGTCCTTCCGATCATTCCTTGGTGGAGACTGCCTGTTTCACGAAGGAGGAGGAGAAGGTGGTGTGGGAATCTCTTTTTGAAAGGATGAAGTGATCTCCTGAGCCGTAAAGAAGCCAGTTCCCATTCTTCATGGCGCACGGCCTTCTGAGACTGGCTGTTGAAGCCTCTTCTCTTCTCTGCAGGAACCAGGGAGGCAGAGCACCAAGTGGACCCAGGTGGGCTCAATCCTCCAGAAAGCAGTGGATATACAAGGTCATCTGTACAGGATCCTGGACACCATAAGACTCGTAGGAAAGGGAGCTTTCAAACCCATCATTTCAAATTCCCAGCACTATATGGCATAGAAAAGAGTTTTCCAGAAAGAGCCAATGATTGGCTCAGATATTAATAGAAAATCAAGAGTCAAGGAAAGGAAGAAGGCAGAGGTTTTAGAGTCAGGCCTGGCTTTAATTTACTTGTGGCTCTTCTAACTAGTAGTAAGTGGAACACACCGTCCCCCTCCCTCATCCTGTCCCAAGCATAAATTCCTCACCTATCAAGGAGAAGTTAACTTTTTTCTAAGGGTGACACCTTAGGGCCATTAATTTAGCAACTTAACTTGACATTCCTAGAAAAGCTCCATGTTCACACCAGTAAATATTTACCAAGTTAGTGACAGTTCATATGGCCCCCAAAATCGCTGGCAGGCCTCCAGAGGGTGAGCAGTTCACTTTCAGGAAATGGATTACTCACTTGTGGAGTGAAACCAACACCCAGGCTACTCGGTTTCAACACACTTTAAAATGCACAAAGGAACTTCCCTGCCTCAAACCTTCAAATTTTTTCCAGATGGACAAGTTGGGTGAGCGCCTGTGGTGCACACTGGGGCTCAATCTAGGGGGCTGCACACACCCAGGTGCACAGTGGGGCTTAATCAGGCGCACCGGTGCTGACTCTCGGCAGGCTGCTGAGAAGAGGCAGCAGGAGCCTCCCTCACTTCTGAGCACTGGACTCCCCAGGGAGCAGGGACCATCTGGGAAAAGGCCGGGCGTGCCCAGCCCCTGTTGCTCTTCTCCGTGAAGCTGTCCACAGCTATCTGGGATGAGGAGCTGGGCCAGTGAGGGAGCAGCGGCGGTGGTGAGGCGTTGCCACGCTTTTTATTCTTCCGGACCTGGACCTTTGCCCTGGTGCCTGTGTGGGCAGGCGTCAGTCCTGGTCTGGGCAGCCTTGGACTTGGGCGTTAAGACAAGTGCTTCAGAGCTGGGCCCTGGGTGGAGGCCACTGAGCACAGGCCCCAGTTTGGATCTGGGTTCTAGGTATGCCCAGAGTGGGGCTGGCCAGGAGGCTTCTGTGGAGGCCAGATTATTAGGGGCAACAAGCTGAAGATGTTTAGCCTGAAAGATATCAAGGGGATGGCAGTCTTGTGGATGGGAGAGTGGATAGGTTTTACCACAAGGAAGAGACACAGAAAAACAAAGCTGTCATCATTATAAATGTTTTTTCAGTGTGCACTTGTGCGATGTTAATTATATTCACAGTGTTCCTGACCATCACTGCTGTCCATTTCTGGAACTTGGTCATCATCCCAGATAGACTCTGTGCTCCTTAAACACAGCTCCCTCCTCCCCAGCCCTGCAGCCCCTGCAGCCCCCACAGCCCCCCAACCACCTGCAGCCTCTGCACCCCTGCAGTCCTCACAACCCCACAGCCCCACAGCCCCTTGCAGCCCTGAAGCCCCTTACTCCTCCCCCCACAGCCCCGCAGCCCCCGCAGGCCCTATCAGCCACCTGCACAGGCAGCCTCCATAGCCGTGCTCTGCCTCTGCCTGGGTCCCTGACTCAAGTGCAGTTATGTGGCTTTCGTCCTTTGTGTCTGGCTCATTCAGCATCCTGTCCTCAAGGTCCACCCATGTAGTAGCAGGTGTCAGAAGTCCCTTCTTGTGAGGCTGGGAATGGTCTATCATGTGGAGGGACAGGGCTCAGTCGTCCTCTCCTCTTCCAGTGGCGTGGCCACTGTGAGCACGGCGGCTGCGCTCGGCAGTGTGGGTGGCAACACTCCCCTGTAGGTTTAGTTTTCATGGTTTTGGAACAACTGACCTTGGTTGAATGGATGGAGCGGCAGAGACTCTGACTATGGCTCCTGTAAGCCCAACTCTTCTGCTGGTGGATGGGTTCCTGTGCCTGGGAGTGGCTCAGCCTGGGCGACCAACAGGGAGGAATTGGGGAGCGGTGATGCTCAGACAGTGCAGGGAGGACCAGCACATCTCTGTGGCCCTCCCATCTCCACGTGGAGGGAGTGGTGTCGGTCACCTGCAGACGCTCGCACAGTGCAGGGAGGACCAGCACATCTCTGTGGCCCTCCCATCTCCACGTGGAGGGAGTGGTGTCTGTCTCTGGCAGCTTCCTGAGAGAGTAAAGAGGGAAATGGATGTGAATTGTCTACCAGTCAGAGAGGTGACTTTGCTAAACTGTCTGCGGCCTGGACTTGACATCAGAAGCCCCTGCTCTGTGAGGCTGGACCCAGGTCCTGTGTGGTCCTGGGAGGTCTTCTCAGAGCTCCCGGGGAAGCCTTCTTACCTTCTAGCATCTCAGGGGGAGGGTGGTGAGTCGGGCTTCCTCAGCAGGAGTCTGCCTGGAAAAGAGCGTGACCCTGACACGTCCCACCCCTGCGAGTGTGGGTGGGGAAGCCAAGGTGAAGAGCTGGACTGGGGCCCTGGGGTGAATGTCAGCTGGGATGGGGATACCCTGCACAGTCAGCCTAAATCTGCTGCAGTTGGGAGTTTTCTTATCATTAGTCAGGAAGGCCTCGCCAAAGAATTCCAGTATTCCAGAGAGAGCTTAATTGTGGGTGATTTCATTCTGCCCTTTTCATGTCGAAGCTGGGGCTTGCGTCATTTGACAGTGAATTCAGGGAGATTTTTATTTGCATGTGAATCATAGCTTTTCCAGCTGAATGTCACTTACTTGGAATTTTTGTCTGATTTTGTTTTTGTTTTTGTCTCTTGGTGTTTTTCCATCAGGCTCTTTGGCTAACCAGAAAAAAGAGAGAGAGAGAGAGAGGAAGGGCTCAATCTTACCGGAGCAGGGTTTGAGTTGGCAACTGAAAAGGAGAGTATTATGAATGTGAAAAGAGGAAAAGGGATGCTTTATTTTTCTTTGAGGGAGGGACCGAAGCCAAGTCAAATTGAGAGCTCTAATTTGGGAATAGTGTTATTACAGGTCATTGGGAGTTGGTTACACGCTAAATTGGGAGGCCAGTCACATGAGGACGCAGCAGAGGCGGGTCACATGGCGGATGGTGGCGGCTCTTTTACGATGAAATTTTATTTTATTTACTACGTGGCTGAAATGCATTTATGTCATGCTGAGAAACCAGGTCGCCTTATTGGCTGGTAACTGTTCCCTGTTCTGGCCCATCCGTTGTTTTATAAATGAGCCAGTTCTTCTAGTAAACGTGCTTTCCGGGTCTTTATTTAGGCTGGAATCTGTTCCAGGGTTACTGGGGCAGGCCACGTGACATGGGCGGTGTGTCTGTCCTTCACCTGCATATCTGATTGTCCTAGGCTTCCTGTTCCTCCAAAAGTTCTACCCCAAGGTCAAGACATTCAGATAATCATTAAAACATATATTTACAGAGGGTACCAAAAAATGTATATACCTCAGTGCCTCCTAAGTACCACTTTAAGAAAGGAAAAAACTCTTACTAAAATTACAATACTCAAGTCAGGTTTGACTTCTGCAGTTACAGGAGATGTAAGATGCAACACACAAGATAACAAATGTTACCAGTGCTTATTGAATATTACACTTTTAATGCCAGTTTTGACTTTCTTAGAGAGTGCATTCGTTTACAGCACCTCTGTGGGTGCAGAGCTGTGGCGAGCTCCGGGTTTGTGTTGTGAACAGCCATCCACTCCCCGGCTTGGCGCTGGGAATGTCAGCTCTCCAGATACAAGGAGCAGTGGGGGCCGGCCTGGCACGGGCAGTGCTGAACAGGGGATTCTCCCTCCCCACACTGCACACTGTGACGTCCTTGGCATGTTGGGGGGAGCTGCTGGCTTTCTCCAAGACTCAAAGTTGGCTTTCTCCATGTCCAAAGCCCCCCAGTTAGTGAGCTGTGTTTGAAATAATAGCAGAAAAGCAACCAAGAAAATATCTAGAATTCAGTTAATTCTACTTCCAGTGCAAACAAGCTGTGCTCATGGTCCTCAGTGGGGCACATTACTAAGGCAGTGACACAGAGGCTGTGGGTGCTGCCAGGCATCTGGGCAGCAGCACTTGTCTCTGAGGCTAGGGACGGGCCAGGGGGTGCAGAGACTTTCTAGAAGTCAAGGGGTCAGGGACGCTGGCACCATTGAGAGCAGCACCAGGGTCTTGCTGTGTGGTCTGGGGCAAGGTTCTCCCCACTTCACTGTCCCCTAAGTAGCATTTCGATTTGGGGAGGAGTCTGAGATGTAAGATGTTATCAGCAAGTGGGGGAGCTCACACCAGGGCCCCAGGGCCGGGTGTGGCGCCTGCCCAGGCATGGCCTCTGTGGACAGTGCCTCTGACATCACAATACCCGGCCAGACGCCCAACAATGACCCGCTGTACCCAGTGGACACCAGCCAAGGGAAGAAAAGGAGGTGGCCAAAGTGGAGTGGGAGGAGATGGAGCAGTCCCTTGTGTGATAATTCCACCACACACACACTTCTCACCTAACATCTGGTTCACCTGTAACGTGTTCAGCTCCACGCAGCCTGTACAGCAGCTGGGCCCTCCCCCCAAACTCAAAACAATATTCTGGTCCTCTGATCGCGAGGTTTCTCCTGCTGCGACACGTCCCGTGGGTCATCGTTGGGCCGGTGAGTTGGCACGTCTTCACCAGCCAGCTCCCGAGAGAGGTAACGTCCGGCTGAGACTTGACCCCGCCCCTCCTTCCCGAGCAGCTGGGGCTCTGGGGGCCTGGTGGGGGTGGCTGTGAGTCTACGGTGAAGCTGCTTTAACCCTGGACTTGTCACCGTCGTGTTACTCAGGAGCCCTTCAGGCCTGTCCATGACATCCTTAAGACCCACATGGGCCCATTCGTGATCTATCAGATCTGTCAATCTGTCGATCACCCCTTTTAATTGTCTGGGTTCTTATAGAAAGCTGAAGAGATCAGCCCTCTGCTAGAAATACTAGGACATTTTGCTTGCTTATTTATTGTTGTTTGTTTGTTTTAACCCAACAATGTTCTTTTAACAACAGGCCCACATCAATGTTTCTGTTGATGCCTCACTTTCCCACCTGGGTTCACATCAACCTTCCCTGCTGAACTAAAGCTGGGATCTGGTGACCAGGCTTCTCCAGGGTTCCCAGACCTGAGTCGGGTCAGAATCATCACCTGGAGGGCTTGCCAAATAGTTTTTGGGTCAGTAGGTCTTGGGAGGGTCCCAGAACACATGCTCCTAACAATCCCCATGTGTGCCACGGCTCCACACACGGGGTCCAGTGCTGCAGGCCTCCTGGGGGTCCTTTCTGCTCCCTCCCCACAGGAGGGAGCCCCACGGGCACCTTCCTTGTCCCTCAGATGATGGCGACTGTAGCCAGCAATGGCGTCGTGCAGATGACAGTGCCTGACTTTACAAAGGTTAAATAATTCAAACAGCAGAACAATCTTACCAGGTTAGAAACAGAGTGTTTAAGTGAATTGACCCAGTTCACATAGCCGACTTGGGATGAGATGGCAAGACCTGGGCTGCAGACCCAGACGGTGGCCACTGCTCTGCCATTGCTCTTCCTCTTCTCCCAAGTCACTCAGAACACCTGATGATCGTCCAGTGCTGGGAAGGTGAATACCTCAGAAAGGTGCCCCCAAGACAAGTGACCTTAAAACTTACGGCCCTGCCTGCATCGTGGGGTCTGAGTGTCCGTGTGTCTGTGTGAGCAGGGGCTGGGGAGGGGCTCAGCTGGGTCGGACGCATGCTTGGTGCAGGAAGACACTGGGCACGCAGCCTCATGAAGGCTGGTGGGGGTGTCCATCTGTGAAGAGAGGCTGGCTGTCCCTTTCTGCCGGCCTTGGAATCCCCTCACCATTCTGTCTGGTCCAGAACTTACTGCAGTGGACACTTGGCATCCAATCAGGGAGACAGATGCAGTGAGGGGAACAGGTCTGCTGTGTCTCCAGCTGTGACAGGAGAGCGCGTGTGTGGCCAGCAAGCCTGTGTGATGGCACCGAGCTAGGCAAGGGGGTGGGAGCCACTGTCCCTGCCCTCCAGGAGCCAGTGGCCCCATCCCAGGGCAGAGCGTCACACAGGCCTATACACCACTGAGCTCAGTTGTGCCGAGAGGAGGTAACGAGGCCCAGAGCAGACGGGCAGGGTTTAGAGGGGCAGGTGGATTCTCAGACGTGTTGTGGGTGGCAGGAGTGGGTGGGACAGTGTCAGATATGCACAGACATTCCCACAGCAGACAGTATTTGATGACAGAATGATAATGACCTCGTGCAGGAGTTAGAGCCTCTACTGGAATAGCAATTACTGATTAAGCTCTCTGTGGGTAATGTGTTGGATGCCAACTGGGGCCTGTGGGGGCTTGTGGGGGGTCTGTAGTGCTTTGGAACATGGGCTGCCCTCGTTCCAGAGTGGCCTGTCAGTTCTAGAAATGGAGGCTTCTCGGAGTATTTCTCTGCTCCTCCGGTCGGACTCTCCCTCAATCTCTTGTGTTGGAGACGTTTCTGTGGGTACAAAGCTCTCCCCGTGGATATCCACTCTGAAAAGGATGGATTCTGGCACAGGCCATAAACATTGATACAGAAACAAAGATAGATATCTGATGAATTAATAAATACACCCACCTTCAAAGTGGTGGCATAAAGCTAAAACAACCAGCCACAGCCATCAGCTCGGCTCAGGACCAGTGTGGCTAGAGGTCAGCTTTGTCCTTCCCTTCATGGGGCCGTGTGCCGTGGACCCTGTGAGAGAGGGCAGGCCTGGGCACAGAGGCCTGCTTCCCCGTCTCCTCCTCCGCAGAGGTAAGGTTTGCTTCTAGGAGGGAGCTCCTTGCCGCCAGGTCTGTTCTCTCTCCAGCTCCTCACGACAGAGTGAGGTGGCGGCGAGGCCCCAACCAGTCACCACTCTGCCCTCCGTGTGCTGCTCTCTATTCCCCAGGCTCCAGCCTTCCTCCTCCCCTTGCCTGGCCCTGTCCTTAGATGGCATGCGGAGGCCTTGGGGCTCCAAGCACTTGTCTCCTCCGATAGGGTCTTCAGTCTCCACCGAGTCAGCTAAAGCCAAGCGCCCTCTAGTCTCCACCAAGTCAGCTAAAGCCAAGCGCCCTCTTCAGGTCAGCCCTCCAGGTTCTAGCCCTGCCACTTTCCTCTGAGTCTACTTAATTTCACAGTGGGATGCCCAGAGAGAGGGAAACGGTATTGGCCATTGTCATTCTGACTCGAGAGCCACATTCTTCATCATCCTTTCCACCTCTCTTACCCATGGCCCTGAGGACTTCAGCAATTAGAAAGTAGCTCCTTTTCTCCAAAATCTGGGGGAAAAAAATCTTGTCTAATTGCATCAGTAGACCTATTAACCCAAAAACAAGTTTGGTGTACACGTAACAGGTAGAAATAAGCTTCCTTTTACTGCTCAGCTTTGCACAAGTGTTCAGAGGCGGCTGGCAGGCGGGAAGCAGGAAGGGAGGTGTCCCTCGAGCTCCCTCTGCAGGGCCAAACCTGGAGGCCAGGACAGTGGGGCTGAGTGTCCCTGGGCCACCAGACTCTGTCCTTCTGTAGTCATCCAGGCCTTTTTTGTTCAAGACAGTACCAGTCATTTTGTGACCATGCATTCAAGTGTTCTCCATAGAATGGCTTGTACAGGTAAGTATTTCAGATTTCATACCTAAAGGAGAAATGTGTAGGTTTTACCGTCGGCATTTGCACATGGGTCTTCTGGGAGTATAGATGTGCTGGTCCTTGGTGGCAGGATTTACAGGGTCACGCCACACCACAGGGCTCTCCCAGTCACACTTACACTTGGAATTCCCATCTCTCAAGATGGGAGATTATGTCTATAAATTGTTGAGCAACTTCCTCATTTTTCTAGAAAGCATGGGACCCAGTGACTTAGCAGTTCAATCATTGAAAGATGTGGAATGGCGCCCTGGTGTTGGAGTGGAACGTGTTCGCTCCAGCCCTTCCCAGACATCTCGAGGTTCATAAAGATGTTGTATGAAGTGGCTGCCGTTCACTTTGGTCCATGAGATGGGGCATGAGCTATTGCTTTTGATTTGATCTGTTTTTGATCCTCCCCAGATACTCCTCTGATGACTTCATTTGGATGTTGCCAAAGATTTTAGCCTTGAAATTCTTCATTAGCAAATAATATTGCAATTAGACCCTGCAGCCTGTGGTATGCCGCTTCAATGCTTTCATTTCTAATGCTTCTCATCTGCGTGCGGATCGACAAGTCCTTTAAAGATACTATTGGAGAGTCACATTGTGGTGTGTGGGGTTTGGGCAGTGGTGGTCTGGAAGTATGAGGGGGCAGCTTCTAGCTCTGAGAACTTTTGCAACCTCTTCCTCTGTGGGGATTCTGGTATAAAAACTAACCGAGCGTGGTTTACAAGAATGTGTCTTGTGCTTGTCAACAGAAGGTAATATTTTGTCATCACTAATTTATGACTCTTAGGAGACCCATTCCTATGCGGTCTCATTAAAACATAATCACTTAGGCCCCCCCCCCAAAAAAAAAACTTCACACATATAACAGTCTTAACCCTGTTGGCCTTGGTTTTTCTTTCCTTCAACAGATGTGAGAGTCATATTAACTACCTTTCATCCTGCTGCCTCAGCCTCTCGAATCCTTTTCATGAAGATTATTTTAATTGGTGTCAGTTACAATTGGGAAAAGCCCCGTTATGCTTTTGTTTTCTAGCACGTGGGGGGATTTTCCATCTTAAACAGAATATGGATAAGGAAGATGTAGTGAAGGTTTTGAAAACTGAGCTAATTATTTCATTTTCCTTCTTTGTGTGTTCTCGTTTTTATGTGACTTTAAAGCTAAAGGTGATCAGTATACTGCAGAGTCTAATGAGAAAGAGGGGACTGGATGGTTTTCATGTGGCAGTTGGTACCTACAGTCATTGGTAAGTTATCTAGTCATCTATCTTCACTCAGAGGAAATTTCTAGGAAATAATTAACATTTTGAAGAAATCCAAAAGTCTAAGAAAACACTCTCAAATAAAGGATCAGGGGACTATTTTATTTGAGAGAGTCTAACTATGTCACCCTGGGTGGAGTGCCGTGGTGTCACAGCTCATAGCAACCTCAAACTCCTGGGCTTAAGCAATCCTCTTGCCTCAGCCTCCCCAGTAGCTGGGACTACAGGCGCCTGCCACAGTGCCCGGCTATTTTTAGAGGGCATTTACAGGGTCTGGCTCTTGCTAAGGCTGGTCTTGAACCTATGAGCTCAGGCAATCCACTTGCCTTGGCCTCCCAGAGTGCTAGGCTTACAGGTGTGAGCCACTGCACCCAGTCCCCAGGGGACAATTTTAAATAGCCACTAAAAACGTGATTAATAAGGACGCATTACTGCGTGGGGAATAGAGACTCCATCCCTACCTTCTTGGGGAGGAAGACAGGAAATGAGTATCTTGCACAGCCACTCTTTGGTGCTAAAAGCTACAGAGAAAAGAAGGCAGGACCTGGGGGTAAAGGATGGAAGGTGAGACAATTAAAATAAGGCAGGCAGAGAAGATCCCCCCAGGAAAATGAGCACTGAGCCGGGAAGGAGCCGAGAGTCTAGAAGGGCACAGGCAGAGGAGTGAACCAGTGCAAAGGCCCTGGGGCAGGTGCACATCTGGCTGGTTGAAGGAGCTGAAGGAAGCCAGGATGGACTGCAAGAGATGGGTGGTAACTGGATCACAGAAGGGCCAAGGGCCGTCGTGAGGACTTTGGCTCTTCCTCAGAGTGGATGAGAAACCAGGAGAGTGAAAGGACCTGTCTTTTGCTTTGAAAAGATCATTTCTTCAAATCCTTTCTAGGAGATAGGGGAAAAAGAGAAACAAGAAGGTTCTTTTGAGAATGGTTGTTGTGGCTGATAACAGAGTCTTAGTGGGGTCTGGAGGTGGGACAGATTCTGGCCCTGCTGCCAGTTAGATCTGGTGGGAGAGAGAGGGCTCACGGACACGCCCGGGGTTTTGATCTGGGCCGTTGGAAAGCTGGAGCAACTGTTTGCTGAGATAGAGAAGGATGAAGGAGCAGATGTGCTGAGAGTGAGGACTTGGGTTGTCTGAGTGGATGTGGGGAGGACATGGCTGGATACAAGAGCCTGAGCTCAGGGAAAGGCCCAGCTGGGGCACAAATGTGGAGCCAGAGGTTGGAGCTGAGGCAGGCAGCAGGGCCAGCCCGTTCGCATGCCCTCTGGGAATGGGCAGTCTCAGCCAGGTGGAGGTCAGAAGCATGGAGGTGAGCCCCAGCCTGACTCGGGCCCTTGGCGGAGTCTCAGGACTAATTCCCAGCTGGTCTGGGTCCTTCAGGAGCAAAGCCACACCCAGGGGAAAAGTGACTGTGGATGGAACTTCTCTGTTAGAGAGATGACAGACGCTGGGGAGGGACATGGGTCCCCCGTCTGCTAGGGCAGACGTACTTGGCTCTCGCCCTCTGAGGGTGTGAGGTACCTTTGAATGACTAGCCCCCCTGGTTTCGCTCTCAAACACTACAGCAACTAAACTGGGGGAGAGAATCTGCCAAGCACCATGAAGTCCTTTGTATTAGTTAACATTGCTGTGTAACAAAATGCCTCAAAATACAATGGCTTCGCATGATAAACGATATTCATCTCCCGGTTTCCTGAGGGTTAGGAATTTGGAGCCTCTAGATCAGGGGTGGCGAACAAGTTCGACTACGGCTCGGAGATCGCTCCTCAGAGGTCCCTCCTCAGAAGCAGCATAACAAAATCCAAACTTGGCAAAGAGCCACAGTATACAAAATAATGATAAGAGGCAAAGAGCCGAAATTCATTTTGG